>CM046842.1:0-27500 GCA_025618425.1 Heliocidaris tuberculata
CCTTTTTTTTTTTTTTTTTTTGCTCGCCCGCTAGCTCATAAAATCTAGAAATAGAAGGGTTTTGGACTGCAAGCGAGGTGCCAAACAGAGTCATATTCGGCAGATAGTGAGCGAATATTATCATGGAGATCTCTTAGAGGCTTATAGTGTATTTTGATGACGAAACAACGCTTCTACCATGAACTGGAGGTTATATATTTAAAAATATTAAAATTTAAAATTCTATTCTTTTAGTATATGGCTTAAGTGTTAAGGAGAACTTTTAAACTCTAAATAGCTTTTATACGAAGATTTCAATAGACTTCCTGTCTCTCGCTATTGTGTCTGACAGTGAATACTGAAAAGAACTCGCCACCCTACTCGCTTTCGGATACAAAGGATCCCCATTGTATTTCAGGACGTAATTTCAGTACCCGCCCCTATGTATAGGTTAATGTAATAATTATTCTTAAAAGCTTCCAAGTACCAATGATAACATGCAACATATAGTTTAGACGTAGTAAACCCTGTGTGGAGAAATGAATGTGATACAAATTTAGCTGATCAAAGACTACAGAGTATAGAAGTAGTGAATTATAGATTCCCAAGTTGTTTATTTCTAAAACATGATTAGGCATAGCACTAAATGGAGGCTGATGTGATGTTTAGTTATGAAAATTAGAAATCCCTAAACGAGCGGGGGGAGGGGGGCAGATCTTACTTTAGAAAAAAAAAATGATAAAGTTCAGTTCTGGTCTTGCGATTACGTTGTCAAAGAAACTGCATGTAGTGGGGAAAGGTTTCATACGTAGCATGAGAACTGGTGCACACTCTTTGAAATAACCAAAATAAGAAGAAAGTTATACTTGGCCTTGCTGAAAGTAACATGCACTACACAAAAAAATGAGTTTATGGGACTGCAAACAGAAGGGGGTGGGGTGAATGTTTAGTGTAATCATTTTGAATTTCTATTTTTATCATTCATATTATCATTATCATTGTATCATTATTATCATCATCATTATCATTGATATTGTTATCATTATTATTATAATCATCATTACTATTATTATTATTATTATTATCATTATTATTATTATTATTATTATTATTATTATATATTGTTATTATTATCATATTTTTATCATCATCATTATTGTTATTATTATTATTATTATTAATATTATTATTATTAATATTATTATTATCATCGTCATTACTATTATCATTATTATAATTATTATCATTATTATTATCATTAGCATTTTGTCATATTTCGAATTTAGGGACATTTGAAGAACAATCCCTTTTCGTGTTTTTATGAAGACATTTATCTTTGATATATTTCTAAACTGGGTGGTTCATAATCTAGCAAAAGGCCCCAAAACATTTCGTTAAACTAGTAAAGATCAACATCTGCGATAATGTTTGAAAATAATTTCTTGTTTGTATGGGGGGGGAGGGGGTATTAGTGTTAAAATGCAGCTTAACAGCTGCTGTCGGCAAATTTAAGTCTTACACACCGACGCGTCGGTGTGTAAGACCTAAATTTGTTTGCATTGAATGTTCACATTTAAAATGTGAACATTCAATTCTAATTTGCTATTCATCAAAATAGTTAGTACTTTGAAATAAGAAGCCATCCATGCCATGGAACGCTGGCTAGGATTGCGGCCTAGATTAAAATTCTATTCTTTTAGTATGGCTTAAGTGTTAAGGAGAAGCTTTTAAACTCTAAATAGCTTTTATACGAAGATTTCAATAGACTTCCTGTCTCTCGCTATTGTGTCTGACAGTGAATACTGAAAAGAACTCGCCACCCTACTAGCTTTCGGATACAAAGGATCCCCATTGTATTTCAGGACGTAATTTCAGTACCCGCCCCTATGTATAGGTTAATGTAATAATTATTCTTAAAAGCTTCCAAGTATCAATGATAACATGCAACATATAGTTTAGACGTAGCAATTCCTGTGTGGAGAAATGAATATGATAAAAATTTAGCTGATCAAAGACTACAGAGTATAGAAGTAGTGAATTATAGATTCCCAAGTTATAGATTACTGTTATCATTATCATTATCATCATCATTTATTTTTCATATTCCGAATTCAGGGACATTTGAAGAACAATCCCCTTTTCATGTTTTAGGAAGACATTTACCTTAGATATTCTTCTAAACTGACGAGGGGCGAATGAGAATGCTCAAATATTATTTTTCACCATGACCAGAAATCAACTTTCTCTTAAATAGAGAGTGATAGATCACGAGTACAATACGACCAAAGTTCTCACTCTATCCTTTTGATTTTCATCATCGTAAACTAAGATCGTAAACATCTGTTTCAAAAACGCATGTACACAGCTAGTTCAAATATATCGTAAAAAGATTCGGCAGGGGTGGGGGTATGGGTAACTAACAGTACAAAACCGTCCAGCATAATAAATAACTTTTCCGGACAACACTGAACAGTAACGATTATGGATATGGGACACACATTAGACATAAAGCCTCTAACATGGGCCGCGGGCCGCGAAACCTGGAGGGATGGGGGGGGGGGGGGGCTGCAGCCCCCCCCCCCCACACACACACTCTCTTTTTGAGTAGACGCATAAAAAAAAATGACCTCTAATTTTCAAGGAAGAAATAATTTCTAGCATTTGATAGAATTGACGAAATTAATATAAAAGACTGTTATTGTAGTAAGAATTCCTGTAAAATGCAGATAAAATGCTAAAGATATAATTTGAATGTCCCAATAATTCCGATTTATGTATCAAGATCTCTCACCCATGTCTATTTATAACATGTTTCCGGTTGGTATAAACTGGCAATACATCCCCGCCTCTTTAATGCAGTTAATGCATACTCTATAGGCCTAATGAAGCATGGATATTATAAACAAAGTGTAGAAGTAACTGACTTTTTTTTCCATTCTCACTTTTCAGAAATAAGAATGACCCCCCTTTCCGTCTGATAAGTGCATCTTTACCAGTGGCCATATCCTCTATTCAAATCTGAGAGGTGCCCGTTCTAATTCGACAAGTGCCCCTTCCGCCTTCTGTTTAATGACATCTCTGATGAGTGCCCCTTTACACCTCTGATAGGTTTTCTTAAATCATTTTGAAATGAGCTCTTTTTCTTCCTAAGAAGTACAATTCCTTCTGATAAGAGCCCCTCCTCCTTTACAAAAAAAAAAAAAAAAAACCTCCTTCCCATTCTCATAAGTGGCAATATTCATGTGCGACAAATACCACGTTTCATTCTCTGATAATTGCTTTTTTTAATATGACATACTCCTGCTCATTCTCTTTTTTGATAAGTGCCATTGTCGTCCTTTCTCCATAATTTTTGCCCCTAATTCATAGCGATTTAGAGCAACTCTGCTTGAATTTCGTCAAGGCTTGCTCGCTACGCTCGCTCGCATGGTATTTGTTGGTTTGGTTGGTTTTATTTCTGCTTTCAAATAAATACAAATTCAAACTCAAATTTAAAAACTTCAAACAATAACAAATACAGTGAGTGATTTTTTTTTTACAAAAGTAATTACATGACTAAAAGAATCATGTAACAATAATATTATAGAATAAAAGGTCTTTTCAGTCTCTCATGCCGAAACTATGTTTAAACACCTCTCAGAACTTTTTTTTCTCTTTATAATTTGCTGTTGATCATGTGGAACTAATTCCCGTGAATGAACACTGATCTCATAGAGTTCTTTGAAATCGTACTTAGAAGCTAAGATGAATTTAACGAATCGACATGACCGAGAGCACACATAAATAATTGCAAGGCAGAATCGCAAATAAGACACATTATCAATCGCATTTATATATAAACAGGGGCGTCGCTAGCGAGGGGGGGGGGGTGGGGGTGTGACACCCCAGTGAAATTTTTCGTCGGCAAATACGCCACCTTGTCCGCAAAAAGAAGGAAGGAAAGGCAAAAGAAGGAAGGAAAGGAAAAAGAAAGAAGGAAGGGAAGGGAAAAAAGAAAAGGAAGAGAAAGGAGGAAAAAAGAAGAGAAAAAGAAGAGAAATGAAAGAAAGGGAAAGAAAAAGAAGCAAGAAGGAAGAAAAAAAAAACATAGAAGCGCTCGCTCACTTCTCTCGCTCACATTTTTAATATCTTAACCATTGCCGATTATATTGGAAATTACTCTTCTTTTGGAAGAAATTGTTTTCCATCATATGTGCCTATAATGTTATACTATTCTTTTTCTAATAGATTGTTAGTACTATAACTGCAAGGAATCGGGCGGGAAGTTGACTTTAAAAAGATTTTTTTTTGGAGATAACAACCTGTGACCAATAGCATATTCCTATCATACCCACTATGAGAACGGAAGATGCCGATAAAACGTGCGTTACTAAAATCATGAGAATAGAGTAACTATACACTAGAACCTGTTCTCAGTGTATATACAAAATTCTTTTTTTCTCTCTCTCTCTCGCCCGGTCGCTACGCTCGCTCAACAGATCTGGAAACAGAAGGGTTTCGGACGGTAAGCGAGGTGCCCAAACAGAGTCATATTCGGCAGATGGTGATCAAATTATCATGGAGATCTCTTAAAGGCTTATAGTGTATTTTGATGACGAAATAACGCTTCTACCATAAAAACGAATGTGTATTTTTCCTCGCTCCCTGCTTTCGCTCGTATAATATTTAGATACAGGATGGTTTAGGATAGCAAACAAATTCGGCGAGTGAGATGACCGAATATAATTATACATATGTTTCTAAATATCTTATCGGCCTATAACAGTATTCTAATAACGAAATAATACTTCTATCGTTAAAAGAGCGCGTTTGTGCAGGCTTGCTTTGCTCGCTCGTAATATTTAGAAGCAGAGTTGTTTGGGACAGCAAACAATTGGACTAGGGAAGAAACCAAATATATCGTTTAGATATCTTATCCTATGTATTTTGATGACAAAATAACACTTTTTAATATAACGAGAAGCGGTTATTTTTGCCCAGCTCGGTTCGCTCGCTAGCAAAATTTAAAAACAGGGTGGTTCATAATCCGTAATCTAGCAAGAGGCTCCTACGTTAAACTAATAAATATCAACATCTGCGATATTGTTTGAAAATAATTCTTTCTTGTGTGTATGGGGGGTGGTATTAGTCTTAAAATGCAGCATAACAGCTGCTGTCGGCAGATATAGGTCTAACACACCGACGCCCTGTATATAAATGTGAACATTCAATTCTAATTTGATATTAATCAAAATATTTAGTTCTTTGCAATGATAAGCTTTCCATGGAACGCTGGCAAGGATTCCGCCCTGGATTAAAATTCTATTCTTTTTTGTATGGCTAAGTGTCAAGGAGGAGCTTTTATATAAATAAATAGCTTTTATACGAAGATTTCAATAGACTTCCTGTCTCTCGCTTTTGTGTCTGACAGTGAATACTGGGTCTGAAAAGAACTCGCCACCCTACTCACTTTCGGATACAAAGGATCCCTATTGTATTTCAGGACGTAATCTTTAACCCGCCCCTGTGCATAGGTTAATGTAATAATGATTCTTAAAAGCTTCCAGGTATCAATTTTACAGGCAACATATAGTTTAGACGTAGTAAACCCTGTGTGGAGAAATGAATATGATACAAGTTTAGCTGGATTAAAAAAAACAAACAAACTACAGAGTAAAGAGTAAAGAATGGATTCATAAGTTTTTCATTTTTTAAACATGATTAGGCATAGCACTAAATGGATGCCGATGCCATGTTAGTCATGAGTATTAGAAATTCCTAAACGAGCGCGATAGAAGGGGGAGGGGGCAGAGCTTAATTTAGAAAAAAAAAGTAATAAAGTTCACTTCTGGTCATGCAATTACGTTTTCAAAGAAACTGCATGTAGTAGCGAAAGGTTTAATATACTTAGCATAACATGAGAACTGGTGCACACTCTTTGAAATAGCCAAAATAAGAAAAAAGTTATACTTGGCCTTGTTGAAAGTCACATGCACTACACACAAAAATGGGTTTATGGGACTACAAACAGAAGGGACATGAGTGTTTGCTGCAAGCATTTCAGATTATCATTGTTATCATTGGTATCGTCATTATTATCTTTATTATTATTGTTGTTTTTAGTAGTCAGTAGTAGCAATAGTAGTAATAGCAGTAGTATATAGTAGTATGATTATCATTATCATTATCGCCCTTAACATTATTATTATTATTATTATTATTATTATTATTATTATTATTATTATTATTATTATTATTATTATTATTATTATTATATTATTATTTATTATTATTATTATTATTATCATCATCATCACCATTATCATCATCATCATCATCATCATATCATATCATTACTTTCATTATCATCATTATCATTTGTATTAGTATAAGTGTTGTTATTATTTCTATTATCATCAGCATCATCATCATTTTGTCACATTTCGAATTCAGGAGCATTTGAAGAACAATCCTTTTCAGGAAGATATTTATCGTTGATATTCTTCTAAACTGACAAGGAAAGAATGAGAGCGCTCAAATATCATTTTACACCATGACTGAAAATCAATTGCCTCTTTAATAGACAGTGATAGATCACGAGTACAAAATGCGAGCAAAGTTCTCTATCCTTTCGATTTTCCTTATCTTAAACATTACGTACACAACTGCTTCAAATGTGTACATCAGATTCGAGGGGAATAGAAGGGGGATGTATTGCAGTTTTCAGCACAAAACAGATCAACATGAGGCATGAATTCTTCCGCCAACATTAACGATTATGGATTATGAACGTGGGACGCACATTAAAAATACAGGCAACACTTGGTGAGACCGACATAGTAAAGGTATACATGTACATAAGTAACAATGGAATTAAAGATTTTAAAAAGGAGAATCAAACAAATATAGGCAAATTTATTAAGGGATGATTATAATAATAAGAGGGAACAAAGTGACGAAATGGGAAAGTAAGACGGAGAAGATGATAGAACGTGTTATCAGTAAAAGATAAGATGATGAGAAGGTGTTCCAATTTCGCACATTATGAATTTGGGAAAAAAAAAAATGGTTCCACTTAAGAGCAACGGGCAATGATTTTTTTTCCATATTTCCTCTTTAATTAGGAAGACAAGGTGCAGAGGCACAAATAAAAGCAAAGTTCTATTGTGATGTCAATATCGGTTGATGCATGTTCCTTTATACAGACTTAGATGGTTCCAGTGCGATTGTATATCCTCTACGTAGCGTAGAGGATAATAGAATTGTAGAGGCAAATAAAAGCAAAGTTCTTTTGTGATGTCAATAGGGAATGATATAGGTTGTCAGTTGGCGCATTCATGTCTGCAGGCAAATTCATGCTTTTGCTATTCTACTGCGATTTGTTTACTTATATTATGTAACTTTATGTACCAGGAGTGTCGATCCTGTGGGGGGGGGGGGGGGCAGGGGGCAGTTGCCCCCCCCCCCAAGAAAATATGGGGGGCAAACATATCGCTTTGCCTCCCCCCTCCCAATAATTCCGGAGATGTAAAAAAAAAAAAAAAAAGGTTAAGGCCCGGCCACACCGCCAGAACTTTGCTGGAGCGTTCCTGGAGCGGTGAAAAAAATTCATCACCGCGGTAACCGTTCACCATCGTTTAACAGAAGTTGGCCCCCGTTAAGGCAACGCCGTATACGCTCGGCCACCGCTGATGGTCCCTCCTACCGCTCCGAAAGTTTTGAGCTGCACAAAATATTGCGAGCGGTGAGGAGCGGGCAATTTTCCGCTCCGGCAAAGTTTACCACCGCTCCAACAACGCCCAGTCAAAGTTTGGCACCGCTAGACGCAAGTTCGTGGACGCTTGGGTCCGCTAGGCCAACGCAGAAATCTTGAACGCTGGACCACCGCTGCTTCGCCAGCTTTGCCCGGGCGGTGATTAAACGTTGCACAAACTTTGGTGGAGCGGTTGTAAGCGTTTTACGAGCGGACACGGGATTGCTGGAACGGTGTCGGGCGTTGAAGCAGCGATCCATTGCGGTGATGAACTTTGGTTTGGCGTTGGTATGGAGGTGTCGGAGCTAAACCAACGCTCGCTACCGCTCGCTACCGTTAAACCAACGCTAAAGCAACGCCGGCTTCAGCGGTGCACCGCTAAGGCAACGCCCGTGTTTTCGATTTTTTCCCATTTTGTGCGCGGTGACGAGCGTTGTCGAAATTCGGCCCCCTCTCCCTACCGTTCAAGGAACGCTCCAACAAAGTTCGGGCGGTGTGACCGGGCCTTAAATGATGCAAAAATCGGGAAATGAAACCTTCCCTTCCAAACAAGGAAATACAAAGGGTATACCCTTTGTAATATATTACACGATTATTCTTCAATTTCGCCGCGCGCTCTGCGCGCAAATTCTCTTACTAGTATTTTCCCTGCTTCATGAAAAACTGTGGAGACTGATGCGTTTTTTAAGTACCCAAATGTAATAAAAAGCGCCCTTTTTTCCTTTCTAATAAGTACCCTTTCCCCTTTTGATAAGTGCCCTTTTATCTCCTCCTGATCAGTGCCCCCTTTTCATATCTGATATTTGCCTCCCCAATTCTTTAATATGTCAAAGTTTTCTCTTCTCATAAGTGCCCCCTTTCACCTCTTATAAGTGCCTTTTTCCCTCTTCTGATAAATGCATCCTTTTACATAATTATATTTCCCACTGTTTCTTCCTAAGAGAACCACATCTAGCTTCAAAGAATCGGCGTGGCTTCATGTACCCATAATACTACAACTACATTGTAAGGCAGTGGGGCCGGGGGCAAGAGGGGCAGAATGCCTATCACCCCCCCCCCCCTCCCCCACGCAAAGGACTGCACATTCCGCTTGCTCGCTCCTATACTGAAATTAAGCAGATCGCATAAAGTGTGTTGATTTGTTATTGATGTAATCCTAAATCATTCGACATTCCCCCAAATTAATTTTCCGTTACCATTTTAATAGACCAGTTCGGAGTTAGCTTGGGTACAAATGACCCCCCAAAATCCACATATCTTTTGCACATAGAGACATCCTACTTTGTGCCTTTTAGAATAGTCACTGCCCAAAAGGGTGAAGGTGATTCATGAATACCTTTTGTCAGCCCACTGTAGAAGAATACTTCCAGCTGTGTATCAAAGAATGTCCCTCTGATAAATACATAAATAATGATTACATGACTATCATGAGCATGTATCCAGCACCCGTCTCAGTGGGTTTTACAATTTGGGTACAAATGACCTTTATCTGCTCATGCTCAGATTGTATCTACGAACTGGCTTATTACATCGCTGTAATTAAAGCACAAGCAAAGGACTTCAGCACTAGAAAAAAGAAAAAGTCTGAAAATTTTTGCTCACTCGTTTCGCTCGCTCGCACATGAATTATTAGATGATCACACGCAACTGCTAATTGGAGAAGCGGAAGAAGTGTTCATTGAGAACCACAATGAAAATGAAGAAGATGATGCTAAATTGGGTCTATAACGCAGGGTAATACCAATGTCACAAAATGGTCCTTTTTTCGCTTTATATTCACCCCTTGTATTTGCCCCCTTTCCCCCCGAAATGCCCTTTATTTCTGCCCCCCCCCCATTTTTAAAGACTCTCCCCCCCCCCCCCCCCGGTGTGGAGAAGCTGGTAGTTAAGAGGCGTTCAAAAATTATGTGCGAAATGAACATCGTTACGTTAGGCTGTCTTGCTCCCCCCCCCCCCATCCTAAAAATGGATCGACGCCCCTGTTATGTACTCTATGTTTACAAAAAAGAACAGAATATTATTTCATATCAATGAAGCTCAATAAACAAGAACACAACATATTTTAACATGTTAAAACAAGGATGGTTTCAGTGCGAATGCCTATCCTCTGCGTATCATTATATGCAAACAACATGAACAATTCAAATTTAGTCCAACTTATTTGCACTGCACGTGGAACTAATTCCCGTGAATGATCACTGATCTTTAATAGAGTTCTTTGAAATTCAACCATCTCCCATACCACCTTTCAATATCTTACTCTCTTTATCTCCCCCCCCCCCCCCCCTCTCTCTCTCTCTCTCTTTCTCTTTTCCCCCATCTCTTTCATTTCAGAAGGCTTTGAAAACGCGTTTCCACAGGGTTTAGATAAAACATTTCTAATTGGAGCGACGGGCCCGATATTCAAGCTGTTAGTAAAAGACGCTATTTTGCTTTCTCGTCTGTTAGTCACTAGTGCCCCCTTTTAATTCCCCTGCCTCCCCCCCCCCCCCCCTCTCTCTTTACTTTCTCTTTTGGTCTTCTTCAGAATTAAAATCTTTGATTTTAATTAATCTCCACTACTCAGTGTACTTTGCTTCCTCCAGTATTAGTGGACAGAGCTCTCCCCCTCCCTCTCTCTCACTTTTTTTTTCTCTCTCTCTCTCTTTCTCTTTCGGTGGAACTTTTTGTTAAAAACAAACATCTTCCCAGTGGTTTACTGTTTGCATTTCCTTAAATGTTCTCCTCTCAGTCTTTATGTTACTCATGTATATTTTAAAGTAGTGACCATTTAAATGATAAGAAAACAATTCACACAAATCAAGAGCAGTAACGATTGACGTATAATTTTCATGTTATAGTTATTGCATATCGATGCATTTTCGTTAACATGAGAATATTACTTAGAAGCTAGATGAATTTAACAAAACGACATGACCGACGGCACACATAAATAATTGCAAGGCAAAATCGCAAACAAGACACATTATCAATCGCATTTATATATAAACAGGGGCGTCGCCAGCGGGGGTGTGGGGGTGTGACACCCCCATTAAAAATTTCCGTCGGCAAATGCACCACCTCTGTCCACAAAAGAAGGAAGGGAAGGAAAAAGAAAGAGGGAAGAGAAGGGAAAGGAGAAAGAGAAAGAGAAAGGAGGAAAAAGAAAGGAAAAAAGAAGAGAGAGGGAAAAGGGAAAGAAAAGGAAAGAAATTGAAGAAAAAAACTGGAAGCGCTCGCTTGCATCTCTCGCTCGCATTTTAAGTTTCTTAACCACTGCTGGTTATATTGATAATTACTATTCTATTTAAAGAAAACTGGTTATCTTATGTTTCTGTCTAACTTTAAACTATTCCTCTACTCTTTGAACGTTAGTAATATAACTGTCAGGAAACGAGCGGGAAGGTGACCTAAAAATGATTAATTTTCTGGAGATAAACATCTGTGACCAATAGCCGATTCCTATCATACCGACTATGAGAACGGAAGATGCCGATAAAACGTACGTTACTTAAATCATGAGAATAGAGTAACTTTACACTAGAACCTGTTCTCAGTGTATATACAAAATTCTTTTTTTTTTCTTCGCCTGCATGCTCGATACTCTCGCTCGAAAGATCTAGAAACAGAAGGGTTTCGGACGGTAAGCGAGGTGCCAAAACTGAGTCATATTCGGCAGATAGTGGTGTATTTTGATGACGAAATAACACTTCTACAATGAAAAGGAGTGTATATCTTTCCTCGCTCGCTGCTTCCGCTCGTATAATATTTAGATACAGGATGGTTTCGGAAAGCAAACAAATTCGGCGAGTGAGATGACCGAATATTCATGTATGCATATTTTTCTCAATATCTTATAGGCCTATAGTTTATTCTGATGACAATAATACTACTATAAATGAGCGCGTTTTTCCTCGATCGCTTCGCTTGCTCGCAAAATTTAAAAACAGGGTGGTTCATAATCTAGCAAGAGGCCCCTAAACATTCCATTAAACTAATAAATATCAACATCTGCGATATTGCTTGAAAATAATTTCTTGTGCGCAAGAATATTTTTAAAAAATAGAAAATAATTTCTTGGGAGGAGTTTTTATTGGAATTAAAATGCAGCATAACAGCTGCCGGCAAATTTAGGTCTTTCACCCCGACGCCCCTGCATATAAATGTGTCGAACATTCAGTTCCAAACTGATATTCATCAAAATTTTTAGTACTTTGCAATGATAAGCTTTCCATGGATTCCGCCCTAGATTAAAATTCCATTCTTTGAGTATGGCTTAAGTGTTAAGGAGGAACTTTTAAACTCTAAATAGCCTTTATACGAAGATTTCAATAGACTTCCTCTCTCTCTCGCTATTGTGTGAAAAGAACTCGCCACCCTACTCGCTTTCGGATACAAAGGATCCCCATTGTATTTCAGGACGTAATCTTTAGTACCCGCCCCTGTGTATAGGTTAATGTAATAATGATTCTTAGGTCATACTTAGTATGACCTAAGCATTATGTAAGCTAACCCACATCTAAGTATAGACTATTAGCATACTTGAAAATAACTAATCGTTGCACTTTTCATTACTGTAGCCTCATTTTTGCCTTATCATAATGTTAATTGAATTTACCAAATCAACACAAAAATACCGGTCATATCACCCCTATAGCCATTCGATCACTGACACCCCCACCCTATGCCTGAGTGACCTAGGCCAAATCTCTTTGGTCGAAAATCCAAGAGACATAATTCGAGGATTGGTAAGACGGCATCTTTGAAAAGGTGGGAAAAGTGCCAAGTGTCCGCTTGGCGGGATGGTATTTTTAATGATTTTGCGATGAGCAATATGATTTCCTTTTCTTATTTTACGTAACTACAGTTTTTAAAAATACAATGTATTTTTACAAAGAAAAAACAATTGTTAGAATTTTAAAAATAATATTTGTGGCAAAAATAGTCAGTTTTGACTAATTGCCAAATAAAAACAAATAAGAACAACATCAACAACTTAAAAGCTTCCAAGTATCAATGATTACATGCAGCAGACGCGCCCGAAGCAGTTTGGGATTGGGGGGGGGGGGGGGGGTGGGGGCAAACATTCAAGGGGACTCACCCAGGCACCTGGGTTATCAGATTTTCGGGGTCTTCTTTTCCTTAAAAATTCTCTGACAAACACAATCATTTAAAAAAAAAAAAAAGGTATCACTTTTTTTTCGGTCTACTTTTTCCCCCCGCCTCCTGCGCCTATGACATGCAGCATATAGTTTAGACGTAGTAAACCCTGTGTGGAGAAATGAATGTGATAAAAATTTAACTGCTCAAAAACTACAGAGTATAGAAGAAGAGAATTAGATTCACAAGTTTTTCATTTCTAAAACATGATTATGCTACGTTTACATTATGTTCCCGGCGTCCACGGCAGCCCAGTTTGCTAGAAACGTAGTGTGCTATGGGATTTTTGCCATTTTCCCTTCCTAATTCAAGTTTAGTTATGCTACGTTTATACTTTGTTCCCGGCGGCCACGGCAGCCCCGTTTCACAGGGGCGTCGATCCTGGGGGGGGGGGGAACAGTTGCCCCCCAAGAAAATATTGGTGGGGCAAATATATCGTTTTGACCGCCCCCCCCCCCCAATAATTCCTGAGATGTAAAAAAATAAATAAATAAATAAATTAGGATAAATGATGCAAAAATCGGGAAATGAAACCTTCCAAACAATGAAATACAATGGGTATTACACGATCAGACTTCAATTTCGCCGCGCGCTCCGCGCGCAAATTCTCTTACTAGTATTTTCCGTGCTTCATGTATAACTGTGGAGACAGAGGCGGCGCTCCCGAGGGGGGAAGGGAGCACAGTGCCCCCACTTTATCAAATACCCAAATGTACTAAAAGCGACCTTTTTCTTTCTAACAAGCACCCTTCCCCTTCTGATAAGTGCCCTTTTCTCTCCTTCTGATCAGTGCCCCCTTTCCATATCTGATATTTGCCTCCTTAATTCTCTAATATGTGCAAGTTTTCTCTTCTCATAAGTGCCCCCTTTCACCTCTTATAAGTGCCCGTTTTCACCTCTGATAAGTGCCCTTTCCTCTTCTGATAAATGCCCCCTTTTACATAATTATATTTCCCACTGTTTCTTACAAGGAGAGCCACATCTAGCTTCAAAGAATCGGCGCGGCTTCAGTAACAGCTACCCATATTACTACAACTACATTGTAAGACAGTGGGGCCGGATGCAAGAGGGGCACAATGCCTATCAACAACCCCCCCCCCCCCTCCTCCCCCAAGCAAATTAAGGAATGCACATTCCGCTTGCTCGCTCTTATACTGAAATCAAGCAGATCGCATAAAGTATGTTGATTTGATATCGATGTAATCCTAAATCATTCGACATTCCCTCAAATTAATTTGCCGTTGCCATTTTCAATTCACTACATCGCTGTAAATAATGCACAAGCAAAGGACTTCAGCAGTAAAAAAAAATGTCTGAATTTCTTCGCTCGCTCGCATATGAATCATTAGACGATCACACACGACTGCATATTGGAGAAGCGGAAAAAGTGTCCATTTAGAACCACAATGAAAATGAAGAAGATGATGCTAAATAACGTTAATTAGAATGCAGGGTAATACCAATGTCACAAAATGGTCCTTTTTTTTTTTTTTTTTTTTTGCTTTATGTTCACCCCTTGTAGTTGCCCCCTTTCCCCCAAATGCCCTTTTTGCTGGTGCCCCCATTTTTTAAAGACGCTCCGCAGCCCCCTCCCCCTCTCCCCACAGCGTGGAGAAGCTGGTAGTTAAGAGGCGTTAAAAAATCATGTGCGAAATGAACATCGTTACGTTAGGCTATCTTGCCCCCCCCCCCCCCATCCGAAAAACGGATCGACGCCCCTGCCGTTTCAGGCCACCGTGGACAAAACGGGATAAGCGTGAGACAACGCGATGGAACGGGACAGGCAAACTTGACGTTCCGTGATTGTCGTGGATGCCAGGACCTAACACAACTTGAATTAGGAGGGTGGGGGGGGGGGGGGGAATGGCCAAAATATCACGGCACACTACGTTTCGGGCAAACGAGGCTGCCCTGGCCGCCGGGGAACATAATGTAATGCTACGTTTACATTATGTTCCCGGCGGCCACGGCAGCCCCTTTTGCCCAAAACGTAGTGTGCCGTAATATTTTAGCCATTTCCCCCCTCCTAATTCAAGTTGTGTTAGGTCCTGATATCCACGGCAATCACGGCCTGTCACGTTTGCCTGTCCCGTCCCGTCCCATCGCGTTTTCTCACGTCCATCCCGTTTTGTCCACGGTGGCCTGAAACGGGGCTGCAGTGGCCGCCGGGAACATAGTGTAAACGCAGCATTAGCCATAGCACTAAATGGATGCTGATGTCATGTTAGTCATGAGAAATAGAAATTCCTAAACAAGCGCGGGAGAGGGGGGGGGGGGCAAAGGTTACTTTAGATTAAAAGTAATAAAGTTCACTTCTGGTCATGCAATTACCTTGCCAAAGAAACTGCATGTAGTGGGGAAAGGTTTGATGAGTAATGGTGCACACTCTTTGAAATTTCCAAAATAAGAAGAAAGTTATACTTGGCCTTTTTGTGTCATTTATGTATGATTAATGTTCTGTTGAATTGTAAACTTTGAAGGTAAAAATAAATCCTCTAACGTGGCAAAGAAAAAAAAATATCCACCATGTCTCCCCCACCCCCTCCCCCTATCTCCATCTCTTTCTCTCTCTCTTTCTCCCCCCCCCCCTCTTTCTTTCTCTTTCTCTCTCTCTCTCCCCCTCTCTCTCTCTCTCTCTCACACAGTCCAGTCACACAGCCCCAAAGAAAGTAAGTCATTCGGGCTGAGATCTGGTGAGCTGGGAGGCCATTTGACGGGGTGGTTTGTTATGATGACTCTGCTGTCGAAGAGTTCTCACATGAAAGAAGTCATGTTTAAATTTCTATTCACTCTCATTGAGAGATTTGGTGAAAGAAACATAACAAAGAACATAAAAAGAAATGCAAATTGAACCATCGCGTTCCAAGGCAAGATTGCTGCATCCTTACAATTCTTGACCATTTATTCTGCGCAACTCGGTTTTGACATTGAATTTTAAACTCTTCTTGCTCGTCGCTGCGTGACCCTTTCGCATTGTATGAGGTATCAAAAGAAAGAAGAAAAAACTGAACTTTATTATGGTGCATATGATATTTCATGAACTGTTTCATACCACCGGAAAAATAACTGACCGTCTCGGTTTCCTTTTTCCTGGGACGCACTGTCTAAATCTATATTCTATAATTTTTGCTTTACAAATAACCGGACGACAAGCATATTCAGACAGATGTCACAAAAAAGTAACGTACTTTATTTTAAAATAAAAAAGGAAAACATACAAGGAGACACAAATGAACTTTCAAAACAAACTATAAAATGTTCATATAGGCTACAAGGTTGAATGCAGAAAGGATGAAGTGAACTTTTAAATAACAGAGTGATGCAGTCCAGAGTATAAGATATATATATATATCTTCTTTTTTTTGGGGGGGGGGAGAAAACGGGATGGAAGATTTAAAAAGAAATATATGTTTTTTTCAAGTATCTCAGTCATACAATTTTCTATTCGTTGTTTACACAGTGCTGACACAAGATTGTGGTATTCAATAAAAAGCATCTTTGAAAGTCTGAAAAAAATCAATCAATCATATCAAAAGTTTATAGTTTGGCTACAAAGCATTAATACATGTACATACGTAAGATTCATCATGAATATCAATGTAAGAATGCTGTGCAAAGACTGGAGCACTAATTATGATATATTATTACGAAAATTAAGTATGAATTCTTTAGAGAATAGACGAAAATACCTCCGCCTTGTGTTTTATTTTATGCTTGTTAATGGTTCAATAGATAGGTGCACACCTGCAAACAGAATTGGAAGAAACGATCATAATCTAAAAGGATTCGGTAACTTTGTGGAGGCTTCATTTAATAAATTGTTGAATTTTGATATCTGACTACATCGACTGAGCAGATGTCAGCGGAGCAGTTGTCGCGGAGGAATTATCGCTCGATCGCATCAAATGTCGACGGAGCAATTGTCGCAGAAGCAATTGTCGCATATATTCATTTTTTATCAACAGAGCAATTGTCGCGGAGCAACTGTCGCTCGATCGGAGCAAATGTCGGCGGAGCAATAGTCGCATATATTCATTTTTATCGATGGAGCAGTTGTCGCGGAGTAATTGTCGCTTGATTGGAGCAAATGTCGACGGAGCAAATGTCGCAGGGGCAATTGTCGCCGGAGCAAATGTCGGTTCCCCGCCCGCTATTGTCGACCACTGTCAATTCCGGATTATCGCTTCTGTCGACGATCGTCAACAGAAATCACGTACAAAAAATATAGCCTTTGAAATAATCCAGCATCTATGGATTTTCATAATGCACAGTGCAAAGGGTTAATTAGACGAAAGCAAGGGCTATCAGCTTTTAAAAGGGGCACTCATGTATGAGGTCAAAATGGCCACTTATCAGAACGTGAAAAGGGAACTTATTAGAAAGAAAAAAAGAGCAGTATACGAAGAAAAAGAGGCACTTATCAGCTATGAAAAGGGGCACTTCTCATAGATAAAAAAGGACACTTTAAGGGTACTTGAAAAATTAGGGACACTGTGCCCCCCGGTGTGCCGCCTCTGCTAGTTACTACATTCTCATGATTTTAGTAATATATATATATATATATATATATATATATATATATATATATATATATGTATATATATATATATATGTATATATATATATATGTATATATATATATATATATATATATATATATACATATATATATATATATATATATATATATATATATATATATATACATATATATATATATATATATATATATATATATATATATATATATATATATATAAACTAAAAGGGGGGACCCAGGGAAATCATGTCCTTTCAGCAACATTTCTCTGTACAAAATAAAATGCAGAGCACTTTGTGATTCAGATTTAAAATGCCCATGTCGGGTCATTTGAACTCCCTTCAGCAAGTGCTTCTAAATTAGAAGTCAATTTCACATATACATGTACTTGGGTTGCCATAATGATGTATTATGTATTTGTTACCAGTGTTGTAGTCAAGGCCCAAACCCTCAAGGCCAAGGCATTGACTAGCAAGGCCAAGGTCAAGGCCAAGGCTTTGGCCCTCAAGGCCTATAGGCTAAGGCCAAGGCTTGAAACCTCAAGGCCAATGCCAAGGCCAAGGCATTGGTAAAGAAAGGAGGGGGGGGGGGCATGGAACATAAAAAAGAGGTTCACATACAAAAAAGAAGGCAGGCAGAGACGTCGCTGAACATCTTGAATGGGGGATGTGATACCCAAATTTGCTGACATATTTTAGGGTGTGACACCCTAATTTGCAGACAAAAATGCTGCAACCTAATCTGCTCCCCCCCCCTCATATAATAATAAAAGAATATCGCAGATGCAGAAATCTTGATTATACGGGGCTAATTTTGACAAGGGACGGGCTGACCCTTTTGCCCAAATATCAGTTCTTCAGTTTGTAAATTTTTTGGAGATCGCATAGCGAGCGATCAAATTAAAAAAAAAATTGTTGTAAAATGTACAGAAGTTACATACGGAAGTTACATAATTATCCTGGAACCTCGCTATTCGAATATAAAGTGGTGGTTGGCCGAATATCAGAACTTTGAAAATCCTAAAGGGGTGGGGGGGGGGGGGGGGGGGGGAGAGAGTTGCAACCTATTCTGAAGGGGGACTCCTTTTGTCCGAACAATAACTTTCCAGTGTTTTTGTGAGCAAGCGAAGGAAGCGAGCAAAAAAAAGTGGCCAGTTTTTCCTTCTTTTTCGTTCCTTCCCTTGTCCTTTCACTCTTTTCTTTGGTTTTTCTTTTCCTTTACTTTGCCTTTTCATTTTCCCCCTTTTCAAAAGACCTGACGGAAAATATGTATTCATTTTCATACCCCCCCCCCCCCTCCTTTTCATGACCTACTGTTTGTATATGTATTGTTGTCTTCCTGGACATAAATAGCTCGTAAAATACTTTTTAAAGGAATACATGTATATTATGGAGCAAAGCAACGAGAATTACATTTTTTCTCCCAATATTTTGAACCCTTTAACCCTTACTGGTACTGGGCTATTTGAAGCTCTTCTCCGACTGGGGAAGGGGATAAGAGGCCCCCCCCCCCCCCTGATCTCTGCCGCGACATGACCGATCGGCGTTAAATTTTGCACTGACTTCGAAAATCACGTAAAGAGCACATGTCCATCATTATCTTTATGCAAATTATTATTTTTTTAAATCTAATCTTATAATTTATGCAAATTATATGCAGAAACATACATTTTGCATTATAATCAAGTAAATAAAGACCTTGCAAATAAAATTTTAATGCAAGAAGTTCTTTCTAAACCTTAAAACATTATTACATAAGAATTCTTATGTATTCTATTGTTTTTCGAATTTCATACTTCTTTGTTTTTCAGCTTTAACATTTTTATTGTTTATTTTCAGAGACCACTATATCAGAATTTTATCTGAAGCAATATTCAGTTAGAATAAATGAAAATTAAAGCTTAAAGAAGAAATCTTAGGTGATAAAGGAGAAAAGTGGGAATATGTATTTAGTTTTGTACACAAAACTCAGAAATTCTCCGTTTTCAGGCTTACATGAGGTCACAAAAGGTCATGTGGGTCAGTGACATGACCGATTTTTCGTAAACAAGGTTTCAAAATATATGCAAGACTTGAAAGAAAACAGGCAGAAAGTGGCGTGGTGTGAAATGGAGCGGTTCGAAATGCACGGCAGACTTTGTCGAAGGGGGGGGGCACCGAGCCTTTGACCGAATTCACAAAAAAAATGCAAATACTTTGTTCAAACTTAATATTTATATTCACAGAAAAGAAATGCAAGTACAATTGTTCCAGTCTTGACCTGTATTTCATACGGTACAACTGTCATCATCATCATCATCATCATCATCATCATGATCATCATGATCATCATTTTGTCGTATTAACCTAAATATTTGTAACATGAATTCATTTCCCAAGTCTGTTATGATTAGATCTTGTATTAGCTAGAATGTACATGACTCCTGCACAAACAACCAAAATGTTTTAAAATTTTACTTGCAAAAATAGGAAAGTTCCATATGCCTTGAAAATGCCTTGAAAATGCCTTGAAAATGCCTTGAGATTTATAGGCTTGAAGCCCCTCAAGGCAAGGCCAAGGCATGCCAAAGGTAAAGGCATTCAAGTCCAAGGCCAAGGCATTGAAAAAACTGACCTTAAGGCGCCTTAAGGCCAAGGCCGAGCATCAAGGCACTACAACACTGTTACATGAACTGGATGGGATTGTATAGGTGTTATTTTAAGCATGATACACAGTAATGATCAATTATTTATTATTTATTTATTTATATTTATTATTCGTGTTTTATTTATGACATATAAAAAGCAATGTGGAGGGTAGTCCGATTCAGTTATGAAATTCCCCTTTTGGAAAGCTCGTTATAATTATGAAAGGACTTTTTTCACCACGAATAGGAATGATAGTAGGAAAGTAAGTAATTGTTAACATGATTGTTAATGAAATGACTGTTAAATTGTCTTTTTCTCCTTCATTACTGTTCATGATTCAGTTCTCTTCCTTTTCCCTTTCTCCTTCTTCTCTTTCTCTCTCTCTCTGTCCATTTGATTGGGGGGAGGAGGGTACGTGCCCCAACCTCTACGCCGTAGTTACGCCACTGCCCATTTCTCCTTCTGTTTAATAGCGTGCGAAAAGTGCACCTTCTGTTTTTAGGTAAGTGTCCCTTTCCATTCGGGCAAGTGCCCTTTTTTCAAATTTGATTCAGGCCCATTTGATTTCTGATAAGTGCCACTTTTTCCTTAGTAAGTGCCATTTGTCCTTGCGACAATTGCCCTTTAACACTTCTGATAAGTGCCCCCTTCACCTTTATTACAGTAAGTGTCTTAAATTTCTCAAAAGATCAATATAATTACGATAACGGTTCTCATGCTCTTGATACCATTACAGTATCATTTCACTTCAAATATATTATATAGTGCAATTCTCCTTCTGATGAGTGTTCCCTTCAAATATAGATGCCCCTATACCTCTGAATAGCGCCCTTTTCTTTCTAGTGCCATTTTACCCTCTTTTAGATATCCCTTTTCACCTATGGAAAGTGCCCTAAAATCAGTAAAAAAAAAATTTTAAAAGAGCCAAAGAATCATTATAGGCTTATAACAGATTCCCTTGATACCAGTCTTGGATCAAGGATTTTTATTTTCTGACAATTTTCTGACATTCTCCTTCTGATGAGTGTTCCCTTCAAATATAGATGCCCCTATACCTCTGAATAGCGCCCCTTTTCTTTCTTGTGCCATTTTCCCCTCTTTTAGATATCCCTTTTCACCTCTGGAAAGTACCCTAAAATCATTTGAAAAAAAAAAAGAAGAAAGAAAGAAAACCAAAGAATCATATAGGCTTATAACAGATTCCCTTGATACCAGTCTTGGATCCAGGTTTTTTATTTTCTGACAAGCAAAAAAAAAAAAAAGCATTAACACGTTTTTGGGGTGTACTGTTCTTCAGAAACTCTCTGACGTCAGCACTTCTAAAAAAAAATGGGGGGGGGGGCGCAAGTGACAGTAGAGGTACCCATCATACATTCAACAATGTACATTTCTCTTTCAAGGGGGGGGGGCGGGCCAGATGTGCCCCCCTGCCAAATTACGCCACTGCTTGATACTATTACATTGTGAGGCAGTGGAGCTGTGGGCAAGTGGGCACAGAGCCTCTAACTTTAATACGAACGAACGCTGCCCCTAAATTGAAGCAAGATGATATTTTTATATTTTTTTAAAGCTCGCTGGGTACGCTCGCTCGCTCAAATATTTCAAGCTCGAGACATCAAGTGTGTCGTAACCATAAAATCTGATATATTCCTCTAGTATGATCGTGGCGATGAGACCCCACAAATGCATTAAAATTTATAGCTTGGTCAATAAGGAAAACGAAGGGTTAATGGGTGAAAATAACATTCATATGGGAAAACTGAAAATGAATTTGCGGCAGCTTTAATGATAAAGTCGCTGTCAGCAAAAGAATACTTAGCATTTACTCTTGCTGGCTTCGGTCGCTCGCAAATGAGTAATCAAAGCAATATATACAACTGCAAAGTGTTTGTTATTATGTAAAGATAGATGAAAAATGATAATGACGAAAATCGTCTTTAATAGTGTTAAATAGAATGTAGGAGTAAACTAGGGACTCAAAATGGTATTTTTCCTTCCTTTTCACCAGTCCCCCTTTTCGCTGGTGCCTGCCCCCCACCCCCAATTTGCAAGACGCTCCGCCGCCCCTGAGTTGGAACCTAAAAAGTCCATAAGCCACATGGTTACAAAAAGAAATATTTTCAACAGAAAGGAAGATGAATTAAGATTGGAGGGAATTTATATCAGTCTCTTAGACAAAATAAAGAAGCATGGTAAAAAAATTGTCTGGACCAGATCCATAATAAAGGAGGTCTCAATAATTAGCACAATTTTGTATCTGAACTAAGGCAACACATGACTCGTAAAAAGAATCAGAACATCTAACATTGCAAAGAAAGATGTTATGATATAGAAATAATTTACTTCAAAGCATCCTGACATATTTTTTTTCTTCAACTATCTTTTCTCTGTGGTCCCTCAACTTGAGGAGGTGTGTACCGGTGATATGTACGAATTGACGTAAACCTCATTACTATGACACAAGTGGCGTTGAAAACGGTTCATTTCCGCTCCAGTGCATGTCTTCGTAGCCTACATGTTTTTGGCAACATGTGACTAATACAAAAACGATGGTTGGGATATATTTCTAAAGAAAGAATGGTAAAATATCAAATTGCTTCACTACAACTTTGGAACTTGGGGGCCGTATACTGGTAAAGCATGGCGACATACATTCATTTGGTCCCTCAAAGTAGGTGTGTGCCCGTGATCTGTAAGATTTCATGGAAAATTACATTACCATGACAACATGAGGCGTTAAAAAGACGTTGCGTGCTTTCCCAGTCATATTTTCTTACCTCACATGATTAATTTTGAAAAAGTGTTCTATTGATGACAATTTTTATTTTTCGGTCCCTGAATTGCACCTTGGATACATTTCGGTCCTTCAATGGCTGTGCTGGAATGTATCCAAAACCGGTCCCCCTATTACACCGTAGGCACGTATGTGTGTGTGTGGGTGTGTGTGTGTGTGTGTTTGTATAAGGTGAGGGTGGGTTAACATGTAGATGCTTTTTCTCTTTACATGTCCAAGATACAACTTTAGCATCATGCTTTGCGGTTTTGTAGTACTTTGAATATTGAGAGAGCGAGCGAATCGAGGGAGATAACAATATTCAAAATTTGTGAGGTCGCAATTACATCGTAATATAAAAATGGGGAAACACAATTCTGATTTCATGGCAGAAAATAATTTTAGTTTCTTTATTTTGTTACATAAATATAGTCATTTATTCGGGACTTAGCTATAGGGGTTACGAATGGCCTTCCATAAATCAGTGGCCTAAGTTAAGCCAGGCAAAAGGGAAATCCAACCTTAATAGCAAGTTGCATTGAAAGAAAGAGGAAAAATCAGAAAAGCAGATTGGTGAAAGTATGAACGAAATCGGATAAGCAATAAGAAAGTTATGAATTTTTGAAAGTTGTAATCACTATACATATGGGAATTTCAAATTGGCCGAATAGGTAATGTCACTGTGATGTAGCTGTGGACAACTCCCAAATTCGCTCCAACACACAAAATGACTAAAATGTCACTTTTTTCAAAATGTATTACTCAGTAGGATCTTTTTCTTTAATGAGGACCCATAACAATATGCCATCTCCAATATATTTTGAGTACTGCCCCGAGGGTAAAAGCGCCTCGAAGAAAACCGCAAATTAATGATATCTTTGAGTACGACAAATGGGAGAGTTGTCCACAAAAATGTCACAGTCGACTCACCAAATTGCCAATTTGAGATTCGCATAGATGTTGTGATCTCATTTCTCAAACATCCACAACTTTCTTAGTCCTTGTCCGATTTCTTTCAAACTTTCACCATTCTGTTTTTCTTATTTTTCTGCTTTCACACAAATCATCTTATTACCAAGGTTGGATTGCCCTTTAACTTATATATAGGCCACTTTCGAGAATACGGGCCATTGGCTCTAAGTCACTTTGGATTAGGTGTACATGTTATGGAAAAAGGAAACGTATTAGGACACTTCAATTATCAGAAAAATAAATGAATTTGTAGAAAAGGTAGAAAAGGCATTTCATCAGAAGTGGAAAGAGGCACTATAATCACACCTGAAAAGGGGCATTTATTAGAACGGGAAAAAATCAGAAGTAACGACAGAATTGTAGATAAATATTAATAAATTCATATAAATCTACAATATTGTACATAGATAAATAATATTCATATTGAAATAAAGAATACCGGTATATAAATTTGAATAATATTAACAGCTATAATATATCAAATTATATTTATATACAACACAATATAGACATGTATATTTTCCTTCTTTTTTTTCAGAATTGCATTATAAAGGAAAGTTACCGACTGAACCCTCTAAATCCATAATAATTACATGTACTTTTAATCTAAATAATTTTTCTGCATTATGGCTTCCAAAAGAAAAAAAAAATCACCTCTAAATATATTTTGGGATGGTAACACATACAGGCCACCCCCCCCCCATCCCCACTTCAATTTAAAAAATATATATATATATACCTCCATATCCCTCCCAGATTAACAACCATGTTGTATACTTTGAAGTAGATGGTTTTTGGTGTAAAAATATATCGGGGAAAAATCAGAAGTAACGACAGAATTGTAGATAAATATTAATAAATTCATATAAATCTACAATATTGTACATAGATAAATAATATTCATATTGAAATAAAGAATACGGTATATAAATTTGAATAATATTAATAGCTATAATATATCAAATTATATTTATATACAACACAATATAGACATGTATATTTTCCTTCTTTTTTTTTTGTGGGGAGAAACCGGGGGGGGGGGGGATGTTTGTACACACCACCCCCACCCGAATAGATGGGGGGATGCATACCCCCATCCCCCCGCTATCTACACCCCTGACTGGAAGATTGTTATGCTCAGAAGTATAGGACCACTTACCTACATATACTATTTGTGAAAAATCATTGTCTCGTTTTAAATCACCACAAAATTGTATGTATTGGAAAGAGATACCTCAGAATATTGAAAAGTTAAAACAAGATGTAGCCATGGAAGAATGGAATGATATCCTTAATATAGATGATGCGAATATTGCAAATGCAAATTGTAATTCAAAGCTTCAATTTTATTACGGTAAAAATATTTCATTAGTAAGAAATAAACGGAAACGTAATAAATTATCAACCCATGGATAACTAAAGACATACTTAAATCAATCAAAACAATAACATTTGAATAACCCCACAGATACAATTTTACTTGTTTATAAAACCTACCGTAACAAAATAATGAATTTCATTCGTTTCTCTAGCAAATTACACTTTTCAAACAAATTACAAAAGGTGAGATCCAACTCGAGCGCCACATGGAAAGTTTTAAAAGAAATTATGGGAACCCAAAATGACACTTTACCAAGAGATGATTTTACTTTTAATGGTAACAAAATTGCATTTTCTATGACTATACTGACTGCTTTAATCTCTTTTTCACTAATATTGGACCTCAACTTGCTGCCAAAATTGCTACTCCAAATAATGCTCATTATACGGAATTCTTTCAGAACCGACTCAGGCATCTCTCTTTTTTAAATCCGACAATCTCCAATGAAATACTTAATATTATTAAATGCTTCGAAATCCCAAGGTCATGATAAAGTAAGTACTTCATTTTTAACGGAAATAATCCTTTTCATTGCTGACACACTACCACACATATTTAATCCGATCTTTACAGTCAGGTATTTTTCCTGACTTGTTCAAAATAGCCATTATACCTCCAATTTTTAAAAAGGATGACCAACATGAAATTAGCAATTACCGTCCTATTTCTATTCTCCCCAGTATATCCAAAATCTTAGAGAAAATTATTTATTTTAAATTATATATCTTTTTAAACCTCCATAAATTACTAAATCCAATATGGCTTTAGAAAAAAAAAAAAAACATTCCACTGACCTAGCTCTTGTCCAAATTTATGATAAAATTACAGATGTCATTGCAAAGAAGAAGTTGTTATTGGAATATTTTTAGACATAAGTAAAGCATTCGACACGCTCAGTCATGATATATTATTTTCTTAAACTTTATTCTTGTGGTGTTCGCGGCTCATATTATTTTCTTAAACTTTATTCTTGTGGTGTTCGCGGCTCTGCGCTTTCTTGGCTTAAAAGTTATTTAAGTAACCAAAAGTAATACGTTACATTCAATGGTATTGATTCACAGTCCCTTCTAAATAAGTGCGGTGTCCCCAGGGATCTATCCCGGGCCCGCTTTTGTGTTTAGCGTATGTCAATGACATAATTAATACGTCATCATTATTATCCTTCATCTTATTTGCAGATGACACGAACATTTTTTTATTCTCATAGGAACCTAAAATCATCGGAAAACATTTTAAATGTTGAATTCCTCAAAGCTTCGAAATGGTTTTAGTGCAATAAGCTTTTTCTCAATATTCAGAAAACTCAATTTATGCATTTCAATCACAATAATATCCATGTAGCTAATATTCCTATTAATATTAAGATTGACAACATTTCTGTCGAACAAAAGAAGAGTTCTAAGTTCCTAAGCGTTATCATAGATAAGAATTCAACATGGAACGATCACATTAATCATAATACTATACATTTCCCGAGGTGTGGGAATCATTCATAAGTAAAACTTAATGTTGCCACGAATATCTTTGTTTTTACTGCATAACACATTGATACTTCCTTATTTAACATACTGTAATATAGTTTGGGCTAACTGTCAAAACTCTATCCTGTTCTTTCCCTACACTAAAAGTGGGGCACTTCGTATTTACAAGTACAGGATCATATTACTTTTCTCATTCTGATTCACTATTTTTTCAGCTTAAAACATTGAAGGTGAATGATTTGAATATTTTTTCAAGTTGCAGTTTTATGTTTTTATATAAAAGTAACCAACTTTCTTCCTCATTTCAAAATTAATTAAATCTAAACAGTACAATTCACTTATACCCTACCCGAATTTCAGAAAATTTTCATCTAACAAAAACGTTATTATTAATAACGTATAAATCAATAAGACACCATAGCCCTGACTTGTGCAGTAATCTGCCCACAACGTTGAAATGTGCTTCTCAATTTACTCTTTTAAAGTGACTATGAAGCGCAATCTAATATCACTATACTCAAATCCGCCACATTGACCATCTATGTAAAAAATATAGTATTTATTGATTACTGATCCATACAACAATTCATGAATACATGAATACATCATGACCCCACCGCACTTGCACGGTGCCCTCATGACCAGTCCTCTCTCTGTATCTTTGTTTTGCTTCCAATTATGTATCTTTTTATATATTTGATGCAATTCTATATACATGCATATTTGATTGTAAATTGACACATTCAGCCCTGCTGCTGGTCCATCATCATATACCAAGAAATAAATAAATGATTTTTTTTTTTTTTTTTTTACTTCTATGTCGCTTTTTTAATTTGAGGCAGCCATCGACATCAAGCAACTTGCTATAACGGTCTC
>CM046842.1:33277-97281 GCA_025618425.1 Heliocidaris tuberculata
GTCTTATTCTGTCAAAGATAATTATGTTAGGGTTAGTGTATAATTGTTTTATGTTGGGTTTCATGGTTAGGTTTTGTATCCTGTTGGGTCATGGATAGAAGTTAGGAATGTGTTAGTATTATGCAATGTACCATCAATCAAGTGTCACTGAGCAGTTGTTGCAGAACTTGTAGCAGGACCCAGTAACTCAATTTCATGTCCTCTGTGTTTATTGACCTCTAGTTTCATGCTGAGATGGAGTTACCCACTCAGAGCAAGCTCCAGAGGTGGACACATCAGCAGAGTATGTAGACTTCCTTCACTCCAGGCCCAAAGAGATGGAGAACAAGGCAATATCATTGGTAGCAAAGATGTGCCTCCAGTATAGGTAAGCATATGCAGATGGACTGGAGGTGAAAGAAAGAAAAGGAGAGAGATGTGAAGGAAAGATAAACAAAAGACAGTACAAACAATTTTGGAAGAAGGGTAGAAACATAGGGAGAGAGAGAGAGAGATAGAGGTGAGGTGAGTGTGTTTTAGAAATGAAAGGAATGAAAGAGGGAATCCTATTTTTACTTCTCGAATAATCATTACTTATTCCTCTATATTATTACTGATACTTAAGAAAGTTTTTTATTCCACTATGTTTGATAGAAAAAAGAAAAAGAAAATAGAATAGCTCCTTTTAAATGCAGGATAGGTTCTACAATAGAGTCATTTGATTTTCAAAGGGATTAATTTGAGTTTGAATCCCTGCTCAATTCATACATGTATGTCCTTAGACCAGACGTTTATCGCCTGTTGTCTCTTTAGACCCAGTGTGTATAGTACATGTACATAGGAATTCCTTGAATGCTAAGTGCATCAGCACTGTAATGTTAGCACAGTTTAGGTAGTTTAGCGAAACGCAGTGGACTGAAAAGACGCGTCCAGAATGCATACCGCAAAACTGTGGTGAATTAAAAGTTGATATTTGACATATATGCAATGAAAGTTTTGGTAATATTAAGCCCATTTATGGTAGTAATTGTAATTTTTACACTCTCTATGGCTTAATGATATGTTTCTACCTTAATGCAATGAAATTTAAACAGGGTCCCCTGCCACATTGTCCATCTTCCTCTTCCGATGCTCTCCCCCATCATCCGGGATGCCCGTCACCATGGTGCCCCACTCACCGTAGAAACCTGCCATCACTACCTCTCCCTCAGTGCTGAAGATGTACCTCAAGGAGGGACACACTTCAAATGCTGCCCTCCAATCAGAGACAAAAACAATCAGGTGAGATCCTCTAATGAATGTGCTCTGTATCTCATGACAACTTTATAAATGAAATTTATTACATTTTTGTATTCATTATTAAGCATTTCTTTATCCACTTCTTACCCTCTTTGGTGCCACCAAATTTACAAACATTTATCACAAATAACCTTTTGAAAGACAATTTCTCATTATTAGCGCTCTTTCCAGTATTAATCGTGAGGTTGATAGAAACATTATTCATCGGAATCTAACTTCAAAATTTAAGAATCCATGTTGAATTTTGTGAAGAAACACAACACTTTTTCCAAAAACATTGCTTTCAGTACAGATATTTGCATTTTGAACTGCCCTCAACATTGAAAAGGTTAATAAAGATCACCTGTTCTGCTCTATTTATTTTCTGTTTACATGTACATCATTGATTCAGGAGAAGCTCCCAAATTATTTTTGAGACTTCGTACATAAGGCTACTATGAATTAGTTTTATGGCAAATACAGTTCAGAAATGGGTCACAAAATACATGTACTGCAATGTACAATCTTTATGTTGTCTCCTGAGGAATTTTATTTAGGGGAGGGGAGCATTGGGGGAGAGGGGCTGTAAAGAGGGGCGTTACAGACAAAGTGGTATTACACCATTCATTTCTCTGCTCTCATGATTTGTTGATGGAATTGTGGAAAGCATTCAAGATTTGGTGATAAAGAGATTTTGGTGTACCAATTCATTTCTCTTTTGTAGGTAATATTGTGGGAAGCACTTAAGAATGGTGATATAGACATGGTTGTTTCAGACCATTCCCCCTGTACACCAGAGCTCAAGCTTCTTGAACAAGGAGACTTCATGAAGGCTTGGGGAGGTATTTCGTCCATGCAGTTTGGTAAGAAATACTCCATTTCTCCATTATTTCTTAAAGGTGCTTCATACCTTTTGCAAACCTAAATTTTGAAACTGTGTGAGTATGCGATAAATTACAAAAGAATTATAATTGGAAACTTGTACGGATGTGAAAAGTATTATAATTTGCTTTTGGGTAAGTAATAACAACAATTTGATAACACTTTTTATTATTTCGACTAAAAAAAAAAATCACAGAATTTATAAAATAATTTTTTGACTCTCACTAGTATACATGTACATACATACATACATGTACATGTACTTGCATTGCTTTCTGAATAGCTCCCTCTGCGCAAAAGGAAGATTTTCATTTCTTACAAAGGAGCTATAGAACTTGTGACCTTGATATTTCATAGGCAGTATCTACAGGATGTAGACTAAACCAGTGCAAAGTTTATGTGAATTTTGTGTAAGTCTGCAAAAGGAAAAAAATACCTTAAAGAATTATGATAATGTACTTGTATGGCACCATGCTTGTCTAGTTACCTATTCATAGGGGTATTTTATCATGCTGGCTCTAGCTTCGTAGTCCTGATAAAGTGCTAGGGCATTCAAGGAATTCTTCACATGGTTATCCATTTACTTCACTTGGGCTGAGTGTGGCATATGTTGATAAATGACATGCAAATGGTGTTAAGCTGTGGAAGGGGTTTGCCAAAGCATGTCAAGCAAAAAGTTTTTATGATATACCTTACTTTAAGAATCTTTCCTAATCCTGTCATCTGATTGGTTGAAAGTGAAGTTGTGTTTTTAACTATGCCCGCAAAATGTTAAATATTGCTGCGATCCCCATTGGTTTATGTGTAAAATATTACTTTGTGCGAGCGTGGATACCATAATCCCTGTGCGATTTCATCACTAAATTCTGTTCTACTGGAGCACAGTTTCATGATGATTTTTAAATATGAGGACCCCATGATTGGTAAGTTGCCCATGTAGTCTTTGACTCTTATCATTGTTCGGTATATAAAAGATATATTGACTGCTTTGATATTCGAGGCATAGTTGTTTCTACAAGCTCTCTTGGGGCCTTACATCCTGCTATGACCCCAAGGTGCAGGATGTAAGGTCCCCTTGAGCCTGTGGAAACAAATATGCCTCTCATAGCAGTCAATTTTTCTATATTAATAGTAAAGGCCCAGTCACACCTTTCCGGGCAAGCTACGCGGGCTTGTTGCGTGTATGGATTTTCCAGCACGCAGAATAGTTTCTGCGGGCGGACAAGGATTTCGCGTGCGCCTTACCCGCTGGACGCGTGCTACTTACGTTCTACTTGCGTGTATTCCGTGTGACCTGCGTGTCAGGCGCGTGAGAGCTTTCGAAACTGATCCGTGTTAGTTACGGGCGACATACGGGCGCTGCGGGGTACCTGCGTCACAACTGCGTGTTACCTGCGTGGAAGTTGCCTGCGAGGTGCGAGCCCGGGTAATACTGGTCGAGTGGATGGAGAGACCATTATTTCTCGTTTTCTGCAGTTGGAATAAAGATACCCCGTCGGCAGAACGTCATTATCTTGGCCGCAGGCGACCCTCAACTAACCAGCAGAAAGGCAGTAAGTGACCCTCGACATGCACGCAATTTGCTCGTATAGCTCGCTCCACGCCCGCAGAACTGACCAGCTACACGGATGTTGGCAGTATCGACACCGTTCCTTGCCAGTAAAACACCCGTATTATGCTCGTAGAATGCCCGCAGATGACACGCGTTTTCCGGCGCATAGCCACAGATCCACGGGCAACCTACGTACTTCAAGCGGGTTAACTGCCTGTGACTTGCGGCCGCTACGGGCCTCCTACTGGTGTTCTACGTGGACCTCTGTGGGCAATCCCCCCGCGACTCACCCGGAACAAGTTTTGGGCATGCTCAAAACTTGTCTGCGGGTAAATCGGACTTGCGTGCGCACCTCCGGGCAACTACGGGCGAGATACGTGGTAGGTACTGTCAGGTGTGGGCCATCTGCGGAGACCTCCTGGTAGCAAAAATTGTTCCCCCGCAAGTCACACGCAAGGCTTGCGCGGAAAGGTGTGACAGGGCCTTAAGAGAGGCATGAAAAAAGGCTAAAAATTTGTTGATAATCGCTTGCCATTTCTACATCCATACATTTAACAAACACATAAACACAACAAAAAGAAAAAAATAACGGGCAAATTTGTTTTGGAGTTACAAAATTATTATTTTGCTTGAAAATCTTATTTATTCTGTCAAGAATTTTTAGATTGATTAAGGCACAATTCATCCCTTTTCATTTTCACTAGAGAGTAGGGTTTTTTGTTTTTTTTTTAAATAATAAATGAATACCATATTGCTTACAGGACTTTCGCTATTCTGGACCGGTGCTCAACAGCAAGGGATGGGGCTCCGCGATATGGTCAGGCTCATGTGTGAGCAGACTGCCAAATTAGCAGGAGTCTCTCATCGCAAGGGCTCCCTCTCTGTCGGCTTTGATGGAGACATTGTCATATGGGATCCTGATTCTTGCATTCATGTAAGTGCAAAATGTAGATGTCATGGTATGAACACATACTCTGCTGGGTGATAATATTCATTCGTTGCTTCTGCACCTACATGTACGTTTTGAAAAGAGTTTGTTTGGATATATTTCTTCCGCGTTTCCAACACAGTTATGCACCATCTTGGTACTTGTTTTGAATTGTTTATTTACTGATGTGAACAAAGTTGAAGCAGAAACACAACAAGAAGGTGTTAAAGAGATTAGTAAACAAGAAAAGCAGGAAAAGCATATAGTCTGTGAGTACCACATTAAAAACTGAAGTAATTTTGAACTGTGAGTGTTAATGTTTGATACTTAATACAATAATATTTGTGTGTATTTGTGTTAGGGTGCAAATTTATTAGTGTGTCAATTATTTGTGTTTTTCAAGAAAAATATAATTATTATAATTAATTATCTATCAAATCATAACACACCTACAAATGTACCCAGATACAGTTAATCCTAAGCCTAAATTTTCTCTCTTGGTATGCACCAGATTGCACAATTTCAAGTTCAAAAACTGCAAAGCTCCCTACTCACATGCCTGATCTTTACTCCTGTGATCTCTGTCTACTTTCAAAACTCAGCTTAAGACATACTTATTCCACATTGCATACAAGTAGTCTAAAAAGAAATAACTCCAGAGAAGTTTCAAAATTTTACACCATATTGCATATTGAAATAACTTTCATATTATCAAGGTGATTATTGCTCTGTTCACATATATGTATGCATCATGGTCAAGCTGATTTTAAATTTAAATTCAAAATTAATTGTTCATACAAAATAAAATTTAATTTAACTGATTTATGCTTTTGGAAGCACTGTGATTGAACTGATTTATGCTTGTAGAACCATAATGAAGTTATGTGTCCAGAGCCTTCATTTTTTTTTCTCAAAATATGTACATGGATCTGTAGCAAAGTACAAAATTATTCTGTTCATGACCTGATAGCTTCTCACTATGACTCACTTGTTTCTAAAAGGAAGGAATCATGTGGGGTTTGGTCTTTTGCAATTGCTTTATCTTACCTTTTGAATTGATTGCCTCTAGTCATTTGCAATATTCCAAGTGTACGTTGTTTTAAAAATGCTGTTAAGCTGGCCTGCCCTTAAGACTTATTTGTTTAGATTGTGTTCGTGTAGATTCTGAGTTTATGCTGTTCTTCAAGTGTCATTTCTGGATATTCTCCTGAACTTCCTACTCCTGCCGATTCAGTCTTGAGCCTGTTGATCATGTGAAGTTTTGGCTCTTGACATTAACAGTAATCTCATTGATATAGTTGTACATACTGATCTTTCTGTACAAACTTATTGATAACCCAGCTTCACCTAAGCTACTGTGATAAGGCACTCGAGCATTCAAGTTGTATTTTTTCCTTCTGGTTACTAATGTCATTATTTTATTTTTTTGTTTCATATGTTTAGATCCAGCCTGAAAACATTCATCACAGGCACAAGGTAACGCCCTACAGTGGCCTGACCCTGAAGGGAGCCGTACAGATCACCATAGTAAGAGGCCAGGTGGTCTACAGACATGGTACCTTCAGCGAAACACCGAGAGGATCATTGATCATGTGTGACCCCAACCGTAAAAGAGAGTCCTTGGTACCTAACGCCCACCTGTGAAAGAGGTTGTATGACAAATGTTTTGGCAACGATCGCTCCTAAAAGTCTTTGAGGTGCATTTTTTGCTTGGTGCCCACTTGAGGTCATACTTGAAGACTCTTCATTTTTAACAGTATTTCATTTCTTCCTCTTAGCTGGTTTTCGGTGTTCTTCTTGGTGTATTCAACCCGTCCTTTCCTTCCGTTATTTTTGTCTCGCCTGCGTAGCGGAGCGAGACTATAGGCGTCACTATTTCCGTCGTTCGGTTGTTGTCGTCAGCAATCATGCTATAATCACAATGATTTTCTATGGATTCGAGGTAGAATCACCAAATTCATTCCACAAGTAAATCTCTTAAAGTGGATTTTCAGGGGGCACACAAATGATTCACGAATGTCGAAAAAATGGTCAAACATTCAGAGAAATTTTTCTCCAAATGTGTGGCAACAATGGAGCTGTAAACCATTCTTGCAAAGTTGGTGCGTAGTTCTCATAACGTGTGTGGCGGCGGCGCCACTAGAGGGGGGGGGGGGGGGGTGTCACACCTTCCACTCAAAATTGATGTCGGCAAATGCGCAACCTCTGTCGGCAAAAAAAAAAGGGAGAGGGAAGAGGAAAGAGAAGAGGAAAAGAGAAAGGAGAAGAAAAAAGAAAAGGAAAGGAAAGGAAAACAAAAACAGAAAGAAAAGAAGAAAAGGAAAGGAAAACACTGGAAAGTTAATATTTAGGCAAAAGGCATCCCTTTTCAGCATTGCACATTCTACAGGAAGCACTGTAATCACAATAACTTTCTGTGGATTTGAGGTAGAATCACCAAATTCATACCACAGGTACATCTCTTAAATCTGCAGGTTTAGTTCGAAAATGAGTTGAATCTGACCAAGGAAAAAGGTCAAGATTTCTTTCAAGGAAAGGTTATCATTAATTGGTCAGATGTGTTGATAATCACCAATGTGCACAATGTTGCTTCATTGGTCAGGAAAAATGCATGCATCCTTAGGTTTGGTGGAAGAGCACTAGTGTACCCCTGACAAGTTTTGACAAAATTCTTTTTTTTCCCCTTTTTAGATTTTTTTTTTTTTCTCAATTGTCAGAGAATTCTGGACCCCCCCCCCCCCCCCCCCCCCCCCCCCCCCTGTTGAGCGACTTCTGGAGCGCTGGGATTTTTCTTCTTTTTTTTTTTTTTTTGCCACTGGTCAGGTGTGTTGATAATGACTTAGTGGCAAGTAATTATCTGACTCAGTTGTAAAGTGTGGTAACCCAGTTATTTTTTAGTTAACTGAATGGCATTTGTTTTCTTATTATGTTATTGTTAATTATTTTACATGTATGTAAAAAATTGGAAAACATTAATCTTTTGGTGAATTATTTTGCTCTTTTTCAAGATGTGAGAAAAAGGCAATTTAGGAAATTTTCAGAGTAGCCATTTATTTGTGTTTTTTTTTTTTTTTTTTTAGTTACACTTTGTTTCTGTTCTGCTGTTTTGAGTGCATTTATAACGTAGAAATCAGTTGATGAAACTTGCCATGATTATCAGCAAAATTTGCTGTACTAAACACATACTTATTTTGCTTCTAGTCAGTTTATATTTTAAAAAGATAATATATACATATGTTAAAAAATACCTCTGATTGTATTTGTGATTATAGTATGGTCCTACTCTACTGATGATGGAACATCTTTAAAAAGACCGCTGATATATAATCATTTTATAATTGTTTTAAAATGGCGATATCATATTTTACTGTTGATGAAACATCTTTGAAAAGACTGTTGATTGTTCTTTATAATTCTTTTTAGTGCTGCAATATCAAATTATAACAATGGAATGAAATCTTATTTATGATAATTATACTGCAGTGTAAAAAACATTCTCTATTTTAGCAGTGTATGTGAAAAACGTTCTCAATTTCAAGTATTCAAATGAGAGATAACGGAAAGGTTGTGATGAGATCATTGATTCGCTGAATTTTGTTTTTTCTTGATGTATTTTGTGGGTGTACGTCCAAATTAAAAATCATGAAAATCTTTTTTTTTTTTAAATCTGCTTCATTTTTTGGTATTAGAGGACGCTACCATGGCTACTGTATAAGTCAATCTGTCTCTCTGGCTGGATATGCATGTATTTGTTTTCTCACTGTTCTCGCATTGAATTTTCAAATACTTTGGTCTTTTGCAATATATCAATATGATAGGAATCTTATTTATGAATTATGTAAGTTTGAAACAATTTCATCCCTGAAGTATTCCACCATTGTGAATACTTCATCCCTGAGATATTCACAATTGTGGAAATCAGATGTACCAAGGATAAATTCAGAAATCAACATTAAATTTGTGATCTTTGAAAATGCAGGTATTGTAGAGCATACTTTTTAGGGGCCGTGTTCCACCCTCAATTATGTATCCAAAAATGAAAATGATAAGGAAATAAGGAAAGGAAGACTTCCGGTGAACTAAATGCCCTTATATATATTATATATAGCAGTATATTTTTTTTACACGGTAAGATGTAATACATGTATAACTTTATTTACAGTGGGGTTCTGATATTCTATGTTTTGAAGTAAAACAAGTGAATTTCAATTCTGAATAGCTGTGTGAACCTGAAGCTTATTCCTTTTGTTGTCGATTATGATGGGAACATGAAATGTAATTCTTTATCTTTGTATCCTTGGAAAGTCGTAATAATCAACAACAACTCTAGTAACACAGTATTCTAATACATTTGACCATAGGTAGATATAATCAGAGAGATACATGACAGAGAGAGAGAGGGGGGGGGGGGGGAGATGGAGGAGGTAGATAGAAGTGGGAGGGAGGTGGAGAGAGAGAGAGAGAGAGAGAGAGAAGGGGAAATAGAGAAAAAGCTGTGAAGATTATGCTTCTTAGGGCGAAGGATCAATACGAAAAATGTATCATAACAATAATACATTACTAAAACATGTGAACATGGTGAAGTTGATGGCTAGGAAGGACTGTGCATATAAATTGGCTTCAACGTGCATTGTTAAATTCCATTCCATGCCAGCGATAAATATGCATCTAAAGGAATATAATAAAACTTTAATAGGACATCTTTGTTAAAAAATAAAAATATTATGACAGGTCTACATCGACAGTAGATAGAACACACAATACCAGAAAGCCAAACTGTTACGTATCGTGAAAAAAAAAAAATCTAGGCACAAAACCGTTAAAATAATTTTAACAATAATAACGATCATGATTATAATAATAATGATAATAATAAGAGGAATGCTACTACTACTAATATTGAAAATAATAATGATAGTAATAATAATAGTAATAACTATATATGGATCACCGAAGGATGGAGACTTAGGCTCTGTTGTTAGAAATGCCGGTAACTGTATATAATTTCTTCAATCTGCAATCAGAAGAAAAACCAGAAACAGATCATAAGTAAGCTGTATATCAATATTAACCAACTTGATCTATCAGTAAATTTCTAATAACTGTTCTCTCAGATAGTTTGCTTGCCTTGTGTAATTTAAAGCATGTATTATCTCCTGACCAGTTCACAAATAAATTCCTGTAAGTCAGAAATCTAGTGTATATTGACTAGTTCTTTGTGTCATGTGAATTAAGAATAGTACGTGGGTACACGGTGTATCATCAAAGCAATTAACCTCTTGCCTTTAAACGTCTGTTAAACATGAACATTCCTTGTATGAAACCAAACAAAGAAATTCTTAGTTTAAAACATTTATACTCATTTCTAATGCACTGTTAGAACGTTGATTAAAATTTTTAATCTTGTTGGTTAAAATTTTAATCAACCGAGGATTACCAGGTGAACCACACATTTGTAGGTTAAAACTTTAATCACCGGCCTGTTGATTAAAGTTTAACCTGTGGTTGATTAAAAGTTTTAATCATTTGTTGGTTAATCGTATTTCGCTCAACGTTGGTTAAATCGGTGTTGATTAAATTTAAACATATTGCTGGTTAATTGCTTAACCATTTGTTGGTTAGTTTTATTTCGTTGGTTAAATGTTTAACCATTTGTTGGTTAATCGTATTTTGCTCAACATTGGTTAAATTGGTGTTGATTAAACTTAAACAAATTGTTGGTTAAATGTTTAACCATTTGTTGGTTAGCCTCATTTGGTACCTGAGAAACTCTTTTCATATCTGTGATTGTTGTCTAGCTTAATCTTATAAAGAAATAGATCTACTGTGTGATCTTGCTTTCTAAGTTAAGCGGTTTGGGAAGTTCAGACCTGGACTAGACCCGACTAAGCCAGGCCCACCGGCCGTAGACTACGCCTACGCCTACATTGATGTTATATCTTTTTTTTTTTTTTTAAGTTCTAGTTCTGGTTTCAGTTTTTGTCGTATTGACCTGTCCGCGAAATATGGACATCCGCGAAGGTGAACACACCGCCATACCGCCGGTGTCGCCTCCTAGCTACCGTAGGCGTAGTCAGACGATCTACCAGTGGGCCTGGCTTAGCCAGGTCTAGTCCAGATCGAGCAGGTCGAACTAGCTTCCAAGCCGTTTTAATTAGAAAGAAAGATCACACTACAGATCTGTTTATTCCCAAGATTAAGCTAGACAACAATCACAGATATGAAAAGAGTTTCTCACCTTCAAACACGCTGACAAGCTCTTTGAAAGTCCCCAATCATTCAGCGACTTGAATGACAACGCCTTCCATTTTTATCGCAAACAATTTCTGCGATAGATAATATGCGCGCAGCAAATTTGTTCCAAATCAATGCGCTGTTCAGTCACGCGATCGGTATTTTAATCAACTTTGATCAAACTTTAACCAACAAAAAGATAAAGTGTCTCGACAGTTAGCACTATCATTTTGGCGGGAAAGCAGAGAACACTGTTTTTAATCAATGTTGGTTACAAAGTAACCAACAAGATTAAAAACAATAATTTTAATCAACAATATTTTTAACCCACGCAAGATTAAAAGTCATTTTTAAGCAACACTCATTTTATAACCAATGTTGAGCGATTTTTAATCAACAATTTTTTAATCCGTATTTTTTTAATACATGTTTTAACAGTGTGCTCCCTTTAAATAAGAGCATGCATCTGTAATCCCTTTAATAGAACTGCATTAGCTTAAACTAACACATACACAAATACCTGCCATATTCCTTGACTCTAATGATAAACTACTTATACATGTACTCAAATGATTCCCTGTCTCCTGTCTGTTATGCTTTTATCAATACATAAACATGATAACCTCTAAACCATCATGTCTTTTGCACAAATTCAACTAATAGGAGACTGCAAGTTGCTTTAGATTTCATCAACCCTAGTTAACTTCATCCATAATATTAACTCATATTTCACCTTAATTAACTGCTGAATTTACTCTTTGACTCTGAGTTTTTAAAAAACAAATTTCCATTTTCCAAAAGCTGAACTAAATTCCTTTCATTTAGCGAAACACATCACCTTTACCTTATCATTTAACTGCATGCGCCCTCTCCATTCGCACGCTAAATAAATTCATTAACATAATCTATCCCTTTACTTTCACTATAGGCTCTGTACACATATGCATTTTCAACGGTATCTTGACATTGACCCGGTCATCGACCTGAACCAAATAAATCGCCCTTTTTTACCTAACTACACAAAATATCATCTTTTCTTCAACACATACATACATAAGACATTCATAATGCAAATTACTTCTTGTGCGGCATTCTAACGTCTAATAAGACAGAATTTGGAAAAAAATGTTCCCCAAAAGTAGAAATTTATTTTCATCAATGACTGCTGACGGCAAAGTGCGTTAACCTCGTCTGGTTTCTTGGAAAGGTCAAAGAAAAAAAAAAAAGGTTTGTTCGGTAAACCAATATATTATTATTAGTATGAAGGGTTTTCAGGCAACCAGAAAATCAGTGTATCTCATGGTTTGCGCGTAAGTACCCGATGACCGTGCAATTTTAAAACAATATCTCATGGTTTGTGTCAAAGTACCCGGATGACCGTGCAATAATATACAAATAGTGAATGGCCATGAGTGCAATGGTACAAGATTTTTGCACGAGGAGAAAGATAAGAGACGCTCTATTATATAATAGAGTGTCTCATCTTTCACCGAATGCAAAATCTTGTTCCATTGTACGAATAAAGGCCATTCACTATTTGTTTTATACAACACCTCGGACATTAACGAGCTTAAAAGAACAGTTTTACTAGTCCAAGTATGACCGACCAGATTCAGCGACCGATAAAATTATCGATAGTGAGCACGCAAACGACTGCACTGTACCCAGCGCGCCCGGCCGAGTCAGTGTGTACATGTACAAAGAGAGAGAGAGAGAGAGATAGAAAGAAAGCAGAATTATCATAATTTATCGTTCAACTTACCAAATATTTGTAGCTTGCTGGCTTTAATGAACTCCAATAATCCATGCAATAAAATCCAAAACGATGGGGAAAACGGCTAGATCAGTCAGATAAGAATCGAATCAGAAACACGTCTTAAGTTTATAGAAGTGTCATTCTCATCAACAAACGCTGGATTTTAACAGTAACGTTAGGTCTTTAATAAGGCAGATCAATCAGATAATATAAAGTTCGAACTTGTCTTAGTCTAGAGAATCGAATTCATGCAAACAGTAGAAAACAGTATCACTCTCAAAAAACGCTTGATTTCAACAGTATCAAAGGCAAAATCCATCAGATAAGAATCGAATCCAGTCAGAAACGCAGTACAAAACAGTTTAGATCTTGGACTAGATCTAACGTTAGATCTCTCTGTTGTAAAAAGTAAAGGGTCCGTGGAAATGAAAATGTTGCACGGAGCTTGTGGAAGAAGATGTGTTCTGAATATTTAAGTTAGATTCCTGTAAAATAAGCTGTTCTTGGGAAAGAGTAACTATATCTCCAGTAGACACGGTAGATTCTGGTCCGGTATCGGCAAATTGTTCGTCCATGACGGATGCAGACATTTCAGGGCCTAGCCCAGGAGGGCTACATGTAACGTTAGATCCAACTTTAGGTCTAACGACAACGTTAGATCGAGATGTCATAACATTCAGAGGTCCGAGTCCATCGTTAGATCCTGATGTGGAAGGAAGTTCCTGTATGGATTTGGAGATTTTTGCACTCATCATCTTCTTTTTATTGTCACTAGTTCCAGCATAATTTTTCAGAGATGATTCAGATTTGTGTCCTGTGACTGCCATAATATCACGATTTGCGAATCCTGCGTGATCTAGGATCGTAACTGTGGTAGCTCTCAGGCTGTGATTTGTGTAATGATGATCACACTGAGCCCTCTCAGCAATCTTTCTCATTTTATTTCCCAGGGAATTTACTCCCAACTGGACATTGTCATACCACGGTCCATCAGATGGTGAAGAAGCTTTTGGTCGCTGCCAAATGTGGGTTGACTTGGGATTCAAGGAAGCCCAATACTTTTGCAAAGAAGTGACTGGGCACCTCGAAGACCCAGGTATTTCATACATGCGACCACCAAATTCTTCGTCTTCATTTTCCTGTCTCGATTTTGTTAGCGTATCACAATGCTCAAAGTAACTAAGCCCGTCTTCATCAGTATGGAAAATATAGTCGTTTACTGTCGTATCATCACGAAGATTTTCGCGGCCTCTCTGCCCAAAGTATGTCATGACGTCCAAAAACACTTTGTTCTGAAGACCAAGTGGAGTATCAGGGTTGACTGCATCTGATTCGAAAATCTTTGCCATGTCACTGTCAGTTACTGCACTTTTATGCTTGACGAACCCTTTTCCTTCCTTCTTCAACTTGACCATCATAGCCTTGTAGACCCTTTGACTCTCCGGAAATTTTACCGCATTTGTAATATCCTCTCCTTTGGTAGACTCAAAATGGCGAAGGATTCCATATCTGATAGACTGCATAGATTTCTTAGCGTACAAACTTCCATCATCAATGATCATCTTTTCCATAAACCAGCGTAAAATCGAGAGAGAGACTTATCCAGCTCTGGATCCGGCAAACTGTTGACCTCCGCTAATGACATTGATACACATTTTGCACAGGATTCCAAACGGCTCTTCGCAAACTTAATACCTCTCTTAGTATTGTGAGCATCGGAGTCGGATAATAATTCATTCAATTCTTCATTATTTAGTAATACCAAGTTTGGTCCTGCCATGATGTAAGTTTTTTAACTTACAGTGTAAGAGTCAAAGAACAAATCCTCGATCGGGGAAAAATCAGATGTACGCTACGTACCCAGCTAGCATGCCAATGATATCTTGCGCGTCGATCATATCGCTGCATATTTTTGTGTTGCATTAATATTTAAACTGCTCCGCGCGTACCATGCCTTATGTTTATTGTGACGTCAGAGTGCAATTTCGTTTGATCCATTTGTTCCATTGCACGGTGATGTCACCTCACATTGTACTGTGTACAACGTTAGTGACGTCAGCGTGCAATGGTGCAAAAGGATCAAACGGAATTGCACGCCTGGAGAATGATACTGTTCAACATTACTTTTATCGCATGTCATGTGATTAAGAATTAACCAATGGGGTTGCAAGAATCTTAGTAGGTGTTGTATAATCATATAATATTGAATGGCCTTGAGTGGGATGCAAGGTTATATCGCCCGAGCTATGAGCATATTTCACGAGTCGGCACGACGAGTGAAATATTTTTAAAGCGAGTGCGATATACCCTTGTGTCCCACGAAAGAAAAGTCATTCAATATTATTATTATTATTTTATTAATTGTATGAATCCTAGTTCCTTAATTTTCACCAATACATGCCCTTTATGTTTTTGTATTGACTTCAACATAAACAGATAAAAACAGAGGTAGAGAAACATTATTTTGTCCTTAAGCCCGGCGCACACTGTACGATCCGGCTGCGATCCGACTGATTTTTGATCGGATCGTGTAGTGTGCTATAATACGACAGCGATCCGATCAGTCGCTGGACAATCGTAGACCAAAGGCCCTCATGCATAAAAAGTTGCGATTAAACGCAACTCAAAAAATTAAACGCAAGTCCCAAATACACGATGCTGATTGGTTGAAAATTGAGTTGCGTTTAATTTTTTGAGTTGCGTTTAATCGCAACTTTTTTATGCAAGAGGGCCCAAATCGCAGAGATTCGACATGTTGAATCTTTTGCGATGAGTCGTGCGATTTTAATCTTTTGGCCAATCAGGATGGTGCAAAATGATGACGTCAGCGTCAATTTGCTTGAGATCTATGCTTGAGATGATCACCAAAACCAGGAAAAAGCTCATCGCACAAAAGCAGCTGAAGTTGTACGCACACAACGCACAATTCGCTCCCACAACTCTGGCGGGCTGAAACCTGTGTACCGTAGACTGTGCTTGCTGAACCACTTAGCAGTGAAGGTCGAGGATGTCTCCTCTTACCGTATAACTGGACGGTCTGGGCGAAACAAAATAGACTAGTGAGAAAATGAGCAAGAGGAATAATATTAGTCAGTATTTATAAGCAACAGCCAGCCTGTTTCAGGAAAAGACTTGATTGATTTTTTGATTTGATTTATTTGTCAAGTTCAAATATACACATACATAAAATAAAAAATTCATGAAAGCTTGACAGGATGACCCATGAAAGCTCGAGAGCTTATTTACAATGGGGTCCTAAACAGAGCATTACAAGAAAATTATGGAAATGTATGGCATTAGTTCTTATATACAGATGAAACATATTTACAGAAAAGTATAACAGCAACAAAACTGAATGAAGAAGAAAAAAAAAAAGTTAAACCCAAGAATAAAACAATACATATAAATAAGAACAAGGTATAGAGAAAAGAATATTGATCTGAAAATCTTAGCCATATCACACAAATGTGTAAATCATGTCACTTGTTTCTGTTCTCTTAGACTCAAGTGATAGGAAATCTTTTAGAACTCTCTTAAAATGTGCGAAGTTTCCTATTGCTTTAATGTGATTAGGGAGGGAATTCCAGTGTTTGATTGCATTATAATAGAAGCAGTTGCCAATACTGCCTACTCGTTCGGGCAATGTAAAGTTATATTGACTATTTCTTGTTTCGTAATTATGTAAATCAATAATAAGATTAAAGTTGTGGCCAATATAATGATTCGCCCTCGAGTGATATATTTTGTGCGCGTGATGTAGTATGAGTTGTTTTGATCTTTGACTGACATCAAGTAGTCCAACTGCAGATAACTCATTATAGCCAACGTGCGTTCTTGGACCTAAACAAAGAATAAATCTAACCATTTTATTTTGAATGATTTTTAATTTCTTTTGTTCCGACTTGCCTAAATTGGTATACCACGCGGCGTTAGCATAGTCGAATAAGCACTGAATGAGAGCAAAGCACAGTATACGTCTTGCATGTGAATTCATGCAATTTTGGTATCTGTACAAAAATTTCAAACGGGAGTTAGCTTTTTTACTATAGAATCTACTAAGGATGAAAATGAAACCTGGCTTAAGTGGACGCCTAAATATTTTACAGATTCTTTTCTCTGAATTATTTGATCTTTGTATGCTACTTTGAAACCATCAGATTTTTTAGCATTGCCTTTGCTACAAAACAAAATGCTTTCTGTTTTACCCAAGTGTAAAGAGAGCTTGTTGTCTGTCATCCAATCTACACATATTGACAGCTCTTCATTGAGTTTTTCCTCAACAGATTTTGGATTAGAATTTGAATAAAGTAATACACTGTCATCGGCATATAATAATAGCTTACAATCTTTTACACAAATACACATATCATTTATATAACTCGTAAAGAGTATTGGGCCTAAAATGATCCCTTGTGGAACTCCACAAGTTATTGGAAGTAATTTTGAATATACATCATGGATTGCAACCAGCTGGTGTCGGTTTGATAAGTACGATCTGAACCATGCTAAATTCGCCGTACTGAATCCCATTACTTGTAGTTTTTTTCAATAATATCTCGTGATTAACAGTATCGAAAGCCTTTTGTAGGTCAAGAAGCACCATACCAACGAAGTGCCCATGTGAGGTTTCGGTCCTCACGTAATCTGTTAAATGAATTAGGCTTGTTTCAGTCGAGTAGTCGTGACGAAAGCCAGACTGAAAATCATATATTAGATTTTTTTCTTTTAGTATTTTTCAATTTGAACAAGAACCGATTTTTCCATAATTTTCGAAACTACACTTAATACACTAATTGGTCTATAATTTCCAACATCTGTTTTGTCTTTCTTTTTATACAGCGGTGTCACTTTAGCTATTTTCATATCGTCAGGAAAAGTACTCGTCATAATAGATAGATTGATTTATAAAACAAAGAGGTCTAAATAAAGTTTTTGCGCCATCTTTCAAAAATTTAGCAGGAATCAGATCTAGACCCGTACCTTTGGATACGTTTAATTTACGTAACTCATTATACACAAATTGCTCACTAACTGGTAATAGCTCAAAGCTATCTTCAGTTACACCTTTTTCTTCGTAAAACTCATGAACACTGTTATTATTATCTACACTGAACAGGTTATTCAATGGAGGTAGTTTGTTAACTAAATTGGCAGCAACATTTGTGAAATAAGAATTGAATTCATTGACTATAGCCATTTTATCATGACACAATTTTCCATTGATACTTATGACAGTTTCTTGAACTTTACTTTTCTTATTTTTTAATCCTAAGTTTTTTCAAATTCTGCCAGAGTCTCCTTGAATCTTGTTTGTTTTCTTCTATCTGGTTTTGCAAATGCTCGAGCTTTGCCTTTCTTACTTTCCTTTGAACTAAATTTCGTAACGCTCGATATGATTTAGACAGCGTTTCGTCTTTCATATTTTTCTTCATTTTCTTGTAAGCTGCGTTTCTCTCTCTGATAAGGGACAAAATTTCTTTGTTCAGCCAGGAGTGTCAAAGTCAAAAGCGACTCAATTTACCTTCAATCAAGACAAGACGAGTCCCAGCTATCCAGTTCGAGGTAAGAAACAAGAATTTATTTTCAGATCTAACAAAATGTTAGCTCTGCAAAGTAATTGTTAAAACTAAATAAAAGTGAAGAACTTAATTCTTTTTCTTCTTCTCCTCGATCCTCCTCCTCCTTCTTCTTTTTCTTTTTCTTCCTCTTCATCTTCTTTTAAATTTTATTCTGAGTTCTTATTTTTCTCCTCCTCCTCCTCCTTTCGTCTTCTTTTTGTCAGACTCATCCTCCTTTCTTCTTCCTCCAATTCTTCTGCTTCTTCTCCTTCTTCTTCATGGATCTAGGCTCGAGAGTCTACTCTGGGGTCTAACATGTCATTTAGATCTTGATCTAGATCTAACTCTGCTTAGATCTACATTTTATTTTATTTTTCTTTCTTTCTTCTTCCTCTTTTTCTTTTCCTCTTTTGCCTCCTTGTAATTTCCACACATGCTCAGCCCAGGAGGAGTTCCTGGAACTATTCATGGAGATCTAGATCTATGTCAATATTTTTTAGTTAACGTTAGATCCAACAGTTCGACCTAACTTTGATCTAGTCTATTATTTAACTTATGCTAGATCCAATAATAATATAGATCTAGTAAAAAGGTAGAATAGATGATCTAGATCTAGATCTAGATTCTAACCGTGTTTGGAAACTTTAGTTGGAGAGTCTAACGTTAGACCATGGTCATGGTTAGACCTAGTAACGTTAAGTCTGGTCTAGACTGAGTAAACCAACTAACTGTTAAATCTGATGATGAATAGATCATATCCCCACTAAGAATGGATAATTATGCCTGTTTACGCCCGTATTCATTCCTGACTTGAATTCCTACTTATTTTTAAATATTGATCTATATTCTAACTGTTACATCCAACAACAGAATAAATCAGATTCTAGAGAAATGTTAGAAAAGGGTAAACTTCTACACAAGATCCGTTTTAACAAAAGATTATATCTGTTAAGTCTAGTCTAATTCGACCTAATCTAAATCTTTCTAGTTGGTAGACCTGTTTATATATTGTTAGCTTTAACAACTTAAGTCGGATTTATAATTTTGTGTTTGGCCATTTATTATTTTTTTAGATCTAAGGACATATTTATTTCTCTATCAACAAACATTTACATTGGGTATTTTTTAAATTACTTTTAGACCATCTAAAATTTTGCCTGTATTTATTGAGGGGGGGGGGCGGCTCAATAATTTACAGTTACAGTTTCTATCCAAATATCAAAGTGTACATTTAGGGAAAAGATATAGACTGAGTCAATCTCTCTTATACAAACTAAACTAAGTTCAATTTTAGTTCGCCATTAAATACCTCAGCTTTTGCAACCTAAAAATGAGCATGTGATGATAGACCTCAGACTATAAACCAAAAATGTATTGTGGTTTCATTTTCAGGTACAAGTGCTGCATAAGGATGACTAACTTGACTTTCAAGATTGCACAAAGGGGGGCTACCTACTCGAAAAAGACCTGATACAATAAGTACCCAGAAGGTGTAGTAGCTGCATAACATTTGAGGCCATCACATGTATCATCTATATTACAGGTGAGATTAGATATTAACTGTAAAAACTGCCTTTTCTTGGGAATACCGGTATACACAACTAACTTGACTAACTTGACTAACTTGTTTCACAGTAAAACAAAATATGTTGGGAACGATTGTCGTAGCCATGCTAGTGTCAAGAAGACTTCATTCAAAAGTTTGATTTTTTTTTTTATTTATTTATTTTAATTATTATTATTTATTTTCTAAATTATTATTATCATTTTTTTTTTTTTTTTTTTTTTTTTTTTTGGGGGGGGGGTATTTGGTAAATCGGAGGGGACAAGAACTGTTCTTGCAACTGCCCCCCCCCCTTCTGTAACATTGTCCCTGTCTTCCCTGATCATATCTATACCGTTTGCTTCCTGATGTCATTGCAAATTCAGATATTGTTTATTCGCCACTATACAATAAGATACGACTATATTTTTTCTTCCAGATTCAATATAAATTAACTTTCAAATCATAGACACTTTGTAATAATTTATACATGTGTGTATAGCAAGACCTTTTCATTATTTTCTCTCCAGATTGATGAGGCATTGGCACTGACAGGGAGGACCCTGAAGAATCTCCCAAACATTGGCAGTCACAGACGATGAATATAAAGAATTAAGAAAAAGGCAAAGATATATCAATATGAGGGGGGTATTGAAAATAAAAGTATGATGAAGAGAACAGTTCATTCTGTGCTACTCATCCTTACGACAGAACAGGGTTGGCGGATTTAAATCGCGATTTAGATCACCTCGATTTTAAAAAAAAAATCACTGATTTAAATCATCCCTATAGACTTGTGTATTATATACAATGATTATGTTTTAAAAATGATTTTTCAAATGAATATAATGGCAAATTTGTACATTTAGGCATTGAAAGGCACAACAATGCTGATAAATGCTTTCATAATTCCATTTTTACCCCTACAAACCCAACAAAATCCTACTGTTTAGACAAATCTTAAATGGAAAAGAGAATTAACCCGGATTTTTTTTGCGAATGATTATCACTAATTCACTTCACTTCCAAAAACTTTAGGCTTTGAGAATAATGTTTATGATGTGATTTTATTTTGTTATCAAACAAGATTTAACTTTATATGTGAAATCTTACAAGGAAAACTTACAATGTTTAACCTTTAAGGTGAAAAGACTACTTACAAATTAACTTTAATGATTCATCTACATGTAATACAGGTCCATGGCCAAAACATATTCTCATTTTCTTTCATTCACATCATTTATCACTCACTGATTTAAATCTCTTTCACAGACAATGTTGTACTATGAGAAAATGTTTCCATATTATGTCAAAATAGAGGTAAGAAAATAAATCATATTTATGGTTAGGTAACAGGGTTGATAGTATTACTAAAATTTGTTCAAGTATGCTGGATGTGGGGGAGGGGCATTGTTATAATCCATTGGCATCTTTGTTTTCATGTTTTCATGTTTTTGGCGGTTTGTCCATGCAGGTGTCCAAGCGTATCCTTGCATGCATACTGTGCGTTTGTATACGTCTATATGTTATTTCTTATTACTGCTAGAACTTCAGAGCTGCTGATTGGTTTTTAATGAAACTTGGGTCAAATAGGTACCAATAAACTGATTAGACTTTGAAGTTCAAAAGTTACAGTGTAAGGGCCTTGTACATGTCTGATTTTACCTTGTTACTGCATTGTCGTTATTTCTGATCACACAAGAGACATTCAAATTTAGATGCAAGGTTTTAGCCCGTTACAAAGAACTTAAAATGTTATGGGAGTGTGGAGGCATAAATATTGGCTGCGATGCCGTTAAATTGCTCAGTTGAAATCTGTAACAATACTAATTAACATTTTTGCAAGGAACTCTGAAACTCATCAAAACTTTAACTCTGAAATCTAACTGGTTTATCCTTGCATCACAGTACATATGCCTACTTGACAACTCTGAAGTCTATTCAGATCATTGCTGCCTAAGAGTACCTATACTTGACCCACGTTTAATTAAAATCCAATCAAGTGGTCCTGAAGTTAATGTGATAACAAGAATATAACAAACAGACAGACAGACAGAGCACTCAAGGATGGAACTCTGAATGCAAGCCCAAAAATGTCCCCCGCTCCTTTAGAGTGGAGGCACAAAGGCAATTTTGAATTTGAAATAGGAAGACAATGTTTGCTTCTTTTCGAGAGAATTTTTAAAAAGTTGATTACATAAAAATCATGTGATTCAAATGTAAAACACAAATTTCATTTTCTTAAAGCACCGATTTTAATCAACCTTGATAACTAATATGTATGAGGAAATAATGATGGAATAAAAACTCTCGATAGGCAATTTCATATTTGAAATATATGTACACATTTGGTGCCTCTGGAGGAATTTTTTTCAAAAATTGTTATTGGTTATGTAATATTTTTTAACTGGGCTAAATTACAAAGTAAACTGTTAAGAACAATGCTAGGGGTAAAATTTATGATAAGATTAAGACTGATGCTATTATTACGTCAAGATTTCTTTCTAATTGAACATAATTTCTGACGAAATTTTAAAAATATCAAAAAAATCAAAAAAATCTGATTTAAATTTTTAAAATCCGATTTTTTGATTTTTATAAAAAAATCCAAAAAAAATCGCCAACCCTGCGACAGTAATCAGACAATTTAAAAAAGGCAAATATCTAAATTCTTATATTTTGCAGCTGCCCTTAGTGAGTCATCATCATAGGCATGAGTTTGAGGATTTTTTTTTCTAGAATTGGCGAGACTGAACAGTACAATTACATATGCTTTGCTATTTTCATTATCCAGTTAGTTGAAAAGAATACCCAAAATTGAATTTAATGCAGTTAAACATAATATTGCAAGTTAGACCAATTTAGATTCAATTAAAAATTTCCATTTGAATTTATTGCTTACTCTATAGTTAATATATTGCTTCTCATTTCTGAAAACTTAACATTCTGAAAAGTTTGTATGTATGGAATTACACAAGCTTATCTGTAAAGGGAAGAGGGCAGTTTTCAGTCATTAGATTCCCATCAATTACAGATTAACTATAATTTTGAAACGTGAAAGGCCACACTGGTCTCAAAGTGATAAAGGAGCTCCGTGACCAGCCCCCCCCCCCCCCCTTACCACCTTTCCTTACTTTAGATATAAAATCATTATATTTGCACTGCATGCATTTGATTCTAATTGCAAGTATATAGGAAAACTATGCCATTTGTTTCTGTCATCATAATTACGGAAATCAATCATTTTTCAAAATTCAATGACTGAGAAGCAAGTATTTTGTTTACTGGAGGACATATAACATCATGTTATTTTTAATTAATATTAGAAAACAGCACGGAAGGCAAAAATGGAAATTATGATCGCCAGAAACAAATGAGAGAGTTGTCCGACACTATTAAATAATGTCACCGCTGTCACATTACAATTTGATATTCTCAAAGAATTTGTTATCTTAACATTCACAAATTTCTTATAGTTTGTCCCATCATGTTCATGAATCTAATGTGATCTATTAATCTATGAATTCTAAAAGAAATTGTTATCTCAACATTCACAAATTTCTTGATATATTATCAGCTTGTTTCATTCATTAAATAATTTAACAAAATAAAGAAGCTTGGTAATGAAACTTTGTTTATTGTTGACTTTCAAGGCGTCGTATGAATGTCTGAAGAACCATGCCAGAAATTGTGCAATCTACATGATTGTACATCCAGGGGCGGCGCTACAGGGGGGGGGGGCAGAGGGGGCGACCGCCCCCCCCCCTATGATTTTTCAATTAAAAAAAAAAAAAGAAGAAAAAAGAAGAAAAGGAGGAAGAAAAGGGGAGAAAAGGGAAGAAAGAAGAAAGAGGAGTATTAAAAAGAGAGGTCTTAAACATGTAACTCTATATTACCCCTGTTATTTAATGGAGAAAAAATATGACGTCATTTTTAGGTCGTCTTGCCTCTCCTATCAAAATACCCTGGCGCCGCCCCTGTGTACATTACATGATAGATATAGAAAAAAAGGCATGCTTCTAACATGTCTAAGATTTCTCATGAACATTGCTACATACATTTTTAAGTACTTCCAGAGCAGAAAAGAATGATAGAGCACTAAAATAAAGGAGAGGTATGAAGGAAATTAGAATGAAATTGCTAGATAAAGATGGTTTATGGAGAAAAACAATGAGTCCGGATATGTGCCAAGAATATATCTGAAAATGAATGTTTCCATACGATTGATTTGGAGTTAATTATTGAATCTGAATAGAAGGAAACTTCAGTTATAGAGAAGTTGAAAGAAAGGGATTGAGAGGAAGGAAGCAGAAAATATGGGTATACATAAGAAAGCGAGAGAGAGAGAGAGAGAGAGAGAGAGGGAGATGAATTATGGATCAACATTGAAAGATGATTTCGAAAAAAAAGAGGTTTGAGTGAGAAAGGGGTAGGGGGCTGAATCATGTATAAACATTTTTTTTTAAAATGTGGAACTCCCTTTCCCCTATTCATTCTTTCCACCCTATACCACCCTATGTCTCCCTACTTAAAATCAATTTCTCTCTTTGTCCCAAGCTGTCTCTCACTCTATTAATCTTATTCTTATTCCAGACTTTGCTAGCTATCTCATCCCCTCTCTTGCTTCATTTCTTTCTCATTCCTTACTCCTCTCATTTTATTCTCTCTTACTCTTCTCACATTCTTTCTATCTCACTCGAGATTTCTTTTCAATGCTATTTTTTACAATATGGGACCTGTCTGCATCTTTCCCAATTTCTTCTCTTACACTCAGTCTCACCTCCTCCCCCTCCACCATCTTTCTCTCTTTCTCTCTCTCTCTCTCCTGCTCTACTTTTCCGTGTCTCAGTTTTACCCTCTTCTTTCTCTTTTTTCATTTCCACTATTCTTTTCACCTCGTCCATTTCTTGCTCATTCCCTTCATCTGACTCTCTTTATTTTACCCCATCTTCTCATTCCCCCCTTAATAACTCTACAGCCCCACTCCCCTCTCTCTCTTTCATTCTCTCTTAATCCCTTATTCTTTACTCTCCGTCTCCCTTCCCCTTGATCGAAGTCCACCCCCCCCCCCCCCCCCCCCCCCAAGCAGACATGTCGGCATCCTCTTTCTCATAATACCCTCTGATCTTCGAGTTCTCATTCATACCCCGGTCTTTCAGGGCTGGGTCTTGTGACTATTATTTAAAAAAAGAATAATCTATTTGGTGTAAACGATACATGTAGGGGAGATCCAGGTGAGTTGCGCCACAAGGAGAGTTGATCCACCACTACCACTTGCATTCAAGAAAGAAAGTTCAAACGCCCCCTGTTGGTAGTGTGTCACATATCTTTCTTTTCAGTTAAGGCAAAAAGTTGCATAACAGCTCTACAAACATGAGGTGAAGGAAGAACTCTAAATTGCTCCAAAAAGTGCATTTTAGAGTTAGAGGTTCGACACTTTCTATCCTTTACATATAGGAACAGTTACTTTTGTCGCATTGTGGGCAACATGTAGCCTATGCATTGTAAATTTATTGAAGATGTTTTGATGGAATTTGATAGAACTGCTTTGAAGGGAGTCAATTCACATGTCAAAAAGGCCGACCTGGTGAGAGATGAGCCACTAATCATTAGGAGACTTGATCCATGGCTCAACTCTCCTCTGGTACACATTTAATGCCAATGTGTGAGATTACTACTTGGATAAAAAAATGCTGTATTCAAGCGACTACAGAAACTGCACATCCCTTTTGTCCTAGGCTCTCAAATGGAAATCTCATGAAATGGGAGTTAACAGAGATAATGACTACATTTGAATGACATAATATTAGGCCTATGTATACATGAAACACAATGTCATATCAACCCACATGCGCGAGATGTGCAATCAAGGACACCTATTTAAAATACGTAATTAAGGTAGCTTAGCGAAATGTGGTGCATAAGCACGGGGGTTTTAGACAAAAGAACGCAAGCGGCCAATCAGCGACAGCGTTTCTCGCTTCCTGGATTTTACCCCCTGGGGAACGAAGACGCTGTGTCTGACAAAAGCGATCCCGTCTCCCGGTGCTGAAAAGCCGCGATTTATTTTTGGTCTTCTCTGCAGACTCGCTGAAACCAGAGCTATCCATACAGAGAGTCCTGACATTGGAGGTCGCTTCTGATTGGTCATTCATTTCATGGAGCTTCAAAAAGTTCCCTCTCATAGAGAATGTACGTGAAAGGGAACTATTGGGAGCTCCATGATCCGCCATGTTTTAAACTAAGAGCGCGTACGCGCATGCTCATTGTGCGCGTGTCACAACTCTCTCTATCAACGCGCTCTGGTTGAAACGCTATAGCCCCCTCTACGGCTACATTATTGTGTACTTCTACGTGTTTTTCTCTACGCGGCAAACCACTCTTATGACGGGTCAAGTCTGCGGGACACATTCATGATGATCCGTTGTATTAAATTTTCTCAATACGTATCTATCTATTCTTGTATTTATATACTTCAATAAAAACACTTGTAAATAACAATCTAATTGTTTCGTTCTATCTTACTGGGGACTCTAAAACTAGCATTTACTAAGAGCAGTGAGTCTATCAGTATCGAAATTCTCTGTCTTTTAAAAATATTTTTAATATATATTTTCATGGTAGGCTAAAATCAGTATGTGGGCTTTATCGTTTAACGATGGAATTCAAGAGGAACATCGATTTGAATACCGTTTTAAACATGTTTTCCTCATGAAGAGTATTATTGTTTATTCATAAATATTATTTATTTCTTCTTTCATGGTTAAAACAAATATCCGAGAGAGTCTGGATCATTATTACGAGGTTAAAAGTATTGCGTGCCTTCAAATATATTGCTCTTATTGACTTCAGTTATTTCTGCCCATCACCTTTTTCTGTCAATGACCTCTTCCTAATTGAGATCCCAATCTCCGTCAGAATTTTGTGCAGTAATATATGCGCCCACAAGTATAAAGTGCATGAAATAGTAGGTAAAAGGTTCGAAATTCGAAGGAAATCGTAATTTATGATTGCCTTGCTTCAGTCTTATAATCACAAATCCAGAGGGACAGGGTTACATGTCCCCCCCCCCCCCAACATGATGGTAATTGTCATTATGGTGATGATGATGATGTCGATGATACTACTACTAATGATAATAATTACATTATTAATAATATTAGTAAGGCAAAAGATTGTTTTCTTGTTATATTGTGATAAGGATGTGCACTGATGAATATTTCGGATTATATTGTAGATATTCTTGCTGTCATGGCAATAAAATTTCAAAGTAATTTAGAAGCTCGAAGGGGGGGGGGGGCGGGCTGTAAAGGTTGCGCCGTGGCTAATTATTTACATACATCAGCCAATCCTTTTCAGTTGTTTATCCATTCCTGAGTAGCCTACTGAAGCAGGGAATGATAACATATAAAACGGAGAGAATAGAGCCCGTTCATTTGTCAGTAGTCGGAAAATTAGTCAACGTAGAGCAGGGGCAGCGCACCCGGGGGCCAGGGGGCACAGTGCCCTCCCACTTTTTCAAGTACCCCAAAAGTGCCCTTTTTACATCTAAAAAAATGCCCCCTTCCTCTCTGATAAGTGCCCTTTTTACTACTAAAAGTGCCCCTTTTCCTTTCTAATAAGTGCCCCTTCCCCTTCTGATAAGTGTTTTTCCCCCTCCTGATAAGTGCCCCTTTTTAAAATCTGATAATTGGCTCCTTATCTCTCTAATAAGTGCCCTTTTCTTCTGATGATAAGTACTTCTGATAGGTGCCCCTTTTCCTTTCTAAATAGTGCCAACTTTCCCCTTCTGATAAATGCCCTTTTTACATCTCATATCAATATTTTCTGAAAATCTCCCCAAAACTCCCTCGCTACGCTCGCTAGCTCTTATGAAAGCAAGCAGATCGCATAAAGTATGTTGATATAGATGTAATCCTAAAGAAAAGCGACAGGGATAATGTATGAATTAAAAGATAATTCGACATTCCCCCAATTAATTTGCTGTTGTCAATTTCATTATATCGCTATAAATGATTCTCAACCAAAGGAATTCAGCATTAGAAAAAAGTCTGAAAATTTTTGCTCGCTCGCTCGCACATGAGTCATTAGACCACCACACACAACTGCTAATTTATTGGGGAAGCTGAAGCAGTGTCCAGAACCACAATAAAAAGGAAGAAGATGATGCTTGATAATGTATTAATCATGTTAACTGGACTGTAGGGTAATACCAATGTCACAAAAATGGTCCCTTTTTTCGTTTTATGTTCACCACTTGTAGGTGCCCCCTTTTCCCCAAAAGTGCCCTTTTTGGCTGGTGCCCCCCCCCCCCCCCCCACTTTGACGTAGAGAAATAGCCCAGGCCAAACCCGGCGGCTGCGTTCGAGCTGACAAGCTTTTTGTGAGTAACATGGATAGTCTAAGTAACTGTAAGGGGGTAAAATCTCATAATTTATGTAAAACGGGGTGACTATTTCGGGAAGGTTCCCAGACTATATGTAAGTTCTATGTAAAACAAATTGCATGGGTTAATCAATGTGAACAAGAAAAGAGTAGGTCCTATTTAACCCTTTCAGGACAATTGACCACATTTTGTGGTTTGGCTCAATAACTTTTGATCCAGAGCTCTAAAAAATATACCAGATGCATGAGTAGAAAGAGCAAAATTTTCTGCACACACTATGTCCATTTTTATTGCATGACCATATTGCATTTGATGCCAGGAATTTTAAAAACAAGAATAAGCTTTGAGATCCTTAAATTGGCAACACATTGAGAGGTTTAAAATCATTGTTTTTCATCAAAATTGGCAATTTCTTTCAACTATTCAACAAATTTCTATCCATGTATATTGTTTTCAAAGACATTACACCTTATTAGAACCACGTAGCACTAAAAGAAAAATATAATTGTTGCCAATTTGAAGAACAAACTGTGATCAAATTAACCCTTAAATAATTCCTGTCCTGAAAGGGTTAAGTTAATTATAGGCTAAATTGCAAGTTCAGTGTATGATAACAGAAGGACGATACAGGTAACAAACCAGTATTATGTAACAGGGAACAAAGAAAGACATCCCAACGGAGTGAATAGGCATTGTCTAGTGCAGGTGTCAGGCCACCGGCCGAGGCGCGCTTAATAATCTCTCCACAATGGAGAGTGTTCTTAGAACACTCCGAGTCATGTGCATCATAACAACTTTCGAATGACTAATGTTCACCATTTGAACTCTTGGTAATACAATGAATAACCTATGTTTAACACTCCTACAAAATATCAACCCAATCCGACAATTCATTTCATGGCGGTTGCTATGGCCTTTTGATTCACTCTCTATTGATTTTCTTTCTTGTTTTCTTGCTCCGCACGCTTGAATGGCCCCTCTGTAGAACAGCTGAGCTGCAATGGCTGAGCAAGGCGATCCTTCCAATATTATTTTCTCATGTTATCATGTATGTTATTATATATATGTTTTTATAATTGGTAAATAAAATAAGAATAGTCTACCCTTAAACATTCGTTCCTGCCCTTCAGCTGAATCTTTCAAAAGAAATCTTAAAGCTCATGTACAGTATTGGAAGCAAAAAGGAAATTGGAAAGAAACATGTTAAACATAGTCTCATGTTGTTCTCCTTGTATCAAAAGATGTCTGTAAGAGATCATTTGGTATTCCATTTATGATTTCTGGTGAATTTCAGTTTAAATATCTGTAAGGAATGCTTGATCACATGCCATTATGCTACGACCCTTCCACCCCGACGGCTCCCCGCACAGCAATCTTGGGGCTTCGCATAGAGACAGCGTGTGTGCGCTACTCATCATTGGTTTTACACGTGTGTTTACAGTGTATAGCACATGCTACCTTTGTTGGGATTTTACGTGCCTGTCCCGGCACATAAATTAGTTTTTGCCTCTTATTTGTTTAATATTGAACTTTAGGAGGCGAAATCTTCACAGTGTCTTAGTATTGCTAGTATCTCGCTATTTATCAACAAAAATTGAAGAAATCTGACGAACAGTTTTTGAGGGCTTACCAAAACTTGACATGACCTTTAAGACTTATTTGTTTTCTCTATGATTGGATTTGGTTGTGTGCACTTGGAGAGCAAAATAATTACTTTGTTTCATTTTTTCTTATTGTAAAGCGCCTTGAGCATGTTTATATGGAAAGGCGCTGTATGTATGTATGTAAATCAATCAAATCAAATATAGGCCTCAACTTTAGAGCTCATTTCCTCCCTAACTGATACCAGCAAACCTATCTTACAAGCTCTTTTCGTTCGCTAAATCAAAAGGGTTATAAAGTTTCAAGTTTAAAGCTGAGACTTTGTTCTATCCAAATAGAATAAATTCAGATTTGTTTGTTTGTGTGTTTGTTTGTTTGTTTTGTTGTTGTTGTTGTTTTTTGTTTGTTTATTTGTTTGTTTGTTTGTTTTCGGGGGGGGGGGGACTTTTTGGTGGTTTTGTGGTGCCGGGTCACACATGTTCAAGGACGTTTTTTGTTTAAAGGGCCCTGTCCAAGGGTCCCCGCCGCAATACTCGCAATACACGCGAATACACCCCTCCCCTTCCTTTTCAGTCACATAACAGAGAAAAAAGAGAAGGTGAAAGAGGGTGAAAAGAAAAGAAAAAAAATCATTACGAAAAGTATGCGAATTCGCTGGCTCGCAATTTATTCATTTATTTTCATTTTTAGATTACATGCAAACATGATACTCGGTTGAAAGGCATCAGCCCCTCCCACGAGAAAATATGGCCATACGCCAGGATTTGATCATAAGTGATCTGTTCTTTTATTTACGGGTGTGAAAAATTCGGGAGTGGGAAGGGGGTGGGTCTTGAAGTTCTTGACAAATTAAAGTCGGTTTATTTTTAAGCTTGTGCATGCAAGCCGGTGAATATAATTTAGTCAAAATTAGAAGTGAAAATTCAAAATAGAAGTCCTGCCCCCTCCCCGAACATGATTAACACATATCAAGCAATCATCTTCTTCCTTTTTATTGTGGTTCTGGACATGTTTCAGCTTCCCTAACTGGCAGTAATGTGTGATAGTCTAATGATCCATGTGCGAGCGAAGCGAGGAGCAAAAGTTTTCAGACTTTTTCGTAACGTTGAAGTCCTATGTTTGTGCATTTTTTTACGGCGATATAATGAAAATGACAAGAGAAACTTAATTTGGGGAATGTCGAAAGATATTTTAATTCGTGCTTTAAGAGGGCACATATTACGTAGAGAAAGGGGTAATTATCAGAAGGGGGAAAAGGGCACGTATTAGAAGGGAAAAGGGGCACCTATCAGAAGCATAAATGCTCTTATCAAATGAGAAAAGGGCACAAATTAGACAGAATTAGGGGCATTTATCAAAAGGAGAAAAGGGCACCTATAAGAGAGAAGGGGAACAGTTTTCAGAAAAAAGGGTACTTCAAAAGTGGTCCCCCCCCCCCCTGCTCCCACGAGAGCGCCGCCTCTGCCTACCCTCCAAGGGCGCTAAACCCGAGGGGCATTTGGTGTCTGTGTGTGTTGGGGGGGGGGACGTCTAGGAGCAACAAAATTCCCAAGATATCGTATTTGTGGCGGGTGTCACACGCACACACACACACACACACACACACACCCACACAGAGGGAAGGGGGAAATAATATCCAACTTATACTTTTAACTAGGTACATGTATATGACATTGGGAATGCACCACATGACTTCCCAAGGTTCTCGAGGGGAAAGGGAGGGAGTTAGGAAAACAATGTTGTGATGGCAGATGCAAATTATCTCGAATTGTCAGGGAAATGAAAAGGAATTATATTTTCGCCCACATTGATTTTAACTTGAAGAAAATTATGAGCCGTAGATTTAGAACTCCAGTAAGAAATTGACAAAACGGTCCAAGTCAAAATAGAGTTTGTGTCGCAGACTTTAATAGGGGAAGTATGGGGAAGGGAGTTAGGGGCAGGATTAAGATTAACAATTTTTCTCTACCTGGAAATAGTTTTTCAGAATACTGCTGACTGGCCGTATTCTGAAATACTATGGGGTGGCGAAGGAATCAAGCTACAGGGCCAAGAAAGTTTTTCCTGATGTGTTTTCCTCCCCGGAATATGAAAAAAATTCGTGAGTTTTGTCTGATTTTCAGAATAAAGATGACTTAAAAACATTGCAATGTAATTGATCGACGTCAATGTTTAATAACATAAAACAGAGTCGTAATTACGATAGCCACAAATATATTGTTTTAGCTTGTATGATCCTTCCATCGTCATGGAAATTAAGTTAAAAATAACCATGTACATCAGTCTGGGATTATTTAATCCCCTTATTCGAGGAAATTATAAATGATATGGAGAGACAAAGAACGAAAGAGAAGAAATGGAAAAAGTATTGAAAACAGGAGAAGTCAAGAAAATAAGATAAAGAAGACTATAGAAAAACAGAGGGGGAATCATATCAACTGCACGTGGCCTTTAGTTAAGCACTTTTTTATAGGGTGCTGCCATCAGTTAGGGTTTGATATATTTCAAGATATGTATCATACACTGAAGCCCCTACTCTGTGCAATGAAAAGCTACTTCAGTGAAAGGCTTGTCTCAAATTTTGCATAGAGCTATATAGTTCGAAGAAGAAATAATAATGGGGGATCGGACCTATTCATGTGTTGAGTTGAATGCATGACGGATGAATAATGGGGAGACGGCTGCGTTCGAGCAGCGTCAGCGTTTGTTCTTATGATGAAAAGACAGGAAGTCTATTGACTACTGATATAAAGAAGTAATAGGAGAGAGAGAGCCCTACTGCTAGTCCCTGTATAAACTGAACTTCCCTCAGTGACATAACAACATGTTATGCATAGGCGGCTATTACAGGACTCAGGCCGACAGCATGGACTGATGATAGTATTGATTTGATTTGGTTTGATGGATTCATGATATATTCTAGAGTAAAAATCCCCTCATTATACCATACTTGCCTCTTCGCTACTTTTTTGCTGCATATCTAGATTAGATCAAGCTAGAACGACACGCACTCTAAAAAAAAAATGCTCATGCGGACAAATATTATTGCCTGCAAAGGGCTCTTTTTGTATTTAGTTTTAAATGTAATTTTCAATTCGATAATTTAAAAAGACATAAAAAACTATTTCTAATTATCGTATACTAGTTTCACTTTCTGCAGAGACGTCGCTAGAAAATTTTGAATGGGAAGGGGATGACGCAAAAATTTTCCGACAAATCTTTAAGGTCTGACACTCAAATTTGCCTACAAAAAATGCCGCACCCTAAGCTGTACCCACAGAGTTCAGTGGCTATACCCTAATCCCCCCCCCCCCACACACACACACACACACTTACACATAGAGAGAGCTTGATCATACCGGCCAGGCGGCCACTATTCTAATCTAAATACAGAAGTTACATAATTATCCTGGCTGCCCAAATATTTGAATATTCTGGCACCTCGCTACCTGAATATGAAGTGTTGCATTGTTGCCCGAATATCGGAACTTAAAAAATCATCAGGGGGAGGGGGGGGGGGGCGCAGCCCATTATCGAAGGGGGTGCCTTTTGTCCGAATATTAACTTTCCACTATTTTTTTTTTTTTGGTGGGGGGTAGCAGAAACAAATTTCCCAGATATATTTGTGGCGAGTGTGGAACCTAAAATTTAAGCAGTGGAAAGGAGAAAAAATAGCCAACATTAAATTCTAACTATAGGCATATGATATTGGGAATACACCAAAGGCCTTCCCAAGGTTCTCGAGGGAAGAGGGGAGAGGGGGTTAGGACCAACAACAACCAAAATGATAGCAGATGCAAATCATCTAGAATTGTCAGGAAAAAGAAAACGTTTTATATTTTCGCCGACAGCGCTTTGAACTGGAAGTAAGTTTATGGGGAACCGCTGGCCCTCTAGATCTGTAGGGTCCATCGAGGAATGGGAAAAGGGGGGGGGGGGCAATAAAACGGACCCCGGCAAAAAGTAATAATATGTATATGAAAATTGTATCCCGGAATAAGATTCACTGTATTTTTTCTCAGTCACACGAGAAAACATTCCATTTCACGCCCAAAATGAATGGTAAATGAATCGTAAGCTAATTTCAAAATAATGCCGACTTTAAAAATATGACGATAAGAGTTATCGGCAGCGGCGTCGATGGGGGGGGGGGGCTTGAAAAATCATACTCCCACTCAAAATTGCTGTCGGCAAATGTGCTACCTCTGTCGGCAAAAAAATGAGGGAGAAAATGGGGAGAGGGAAGAGGAAAGAGAAAAGAAAAAGGAGAAAAGAGAAAGGAAAAGGGAAAGGGGGAGAAAAGGAAAAGGAAAGGAAAACTAAAACAGAAAGAAAAGAGGGAAAGGAAAAGGGAAGCAAAGAAAAAGAAGGAAAAGCTTTTTTTTTTTTTTTTTTTTTTTTTTTTCCTCGCTCTCAAAAAGTGAATAGATAATATTCGGGCAAAATGCGTCCCCTTCGGAAATGGGCTGTACATAGCCCCCTCCCGAGGATTTTCAAAGTTCCGATGTTTGGCCAGCCACCACTTCATATTCGGGTAGAGAGGTGCCAGAATATCCACATATTTGGGTAGTGAGGTTTCCTGATATGTAACTTCTGTACATTTTTACTAAGAAAAGTTTGTTGTTGTTGTTGTTGTTGTTTTTGTTTTGTTTTGTTTTGTTTGTTTTTTTAATTTAGAAGTTGAAAAGTTGATATTCGGGTAAAAGGCGTATTAAAGCCTATCCCCTTCCAAAAATGGGCCCGTATGATCATGACTTCTACACTATATGCGATTTTCTTGTATCATTATGTGAATAGGGTGTACCGTGTAGCATTTTTGGGCAAATTTGGGTGTCACACCCTAAAAATCTGTTGGCAAATTTGGGTGTCAAACCCAAAATTTTGATGGCAAATTTGGGTGTCCCACCCCATCCCCATTCAAATGTTCTAGCGATGCCCCTGGATATCGGCGTTGATTCAATCTTCATTCCTCTTTCTGTCTGGACTACAAGATCCCTTATCTTTCATAAGCTTTTGTTTTGCCACTTTAATACCATTTGAAGGCGAAATCTAGGAAAATCTGTACTGTCCCTTTCCTATTTAATGGTTTTTAATCTCCGACTGTATACTTGAAATACATAGGCGTAGCCAGGGGGGCCCAGGGGGGCACTGGCCCCCTATTCAGCCCCTAAAAAAAAAGTGAGAACGAAAAAGCAGAAGTGAGACAAAAAAAACCTAAAATGGCGCTACGAGTCGTTACCTTTCAATCACAATTTGCTAAAACGTCAAAGTTTTCGCGCTTCGCGCGGGAAGGGCGAAATAACTCCCCCTTCCCTGCACCCACACCTATTACATACAGTAAAATATTGCGTCCAAATTATTGAAATGCAGTCCGAGCGTCGAACTATAACTTTCCGCCAAAAAAAATTGTTTGCTACGAGCTGTTATCTTTCTCTCAAATTTGTTAAAACGTCATAGCTTTCGCGCTTCGCGCGGGAGGGGGGAAAGTCCCCCCTCCCTGCACCCACCCCTGTTACATTGCATTATTGCGTCCAAATAATTGAAAAGCGGTCCGGGCGTCGAACTAACTTTCCGCCTAAAAAAAGGTGCTGCGAGCCGTTATCTTTCTCTCAAACTCCCCCTCTTTTCACGCTTTGCGTGCTAATCACCAATTTCGCACGCTTCGCGTTCTCACAACCCAATCCCCCTAAAATGAAATCCTGGCTACGCTTTTGGATCCTTCACGTCTGCCCCCCCCCCCCCCCCCATTGAAAAATCCTGGCTACGCCAATGTTGAAATACCACGCCATGCTCTACTCATATGGCTCAATAAGTTTCACTTCTTTAAAGTACACATTCAAAGAAAATCACAAATATGATAAATAATGTATCACTAGAAACTGGCAAGTTAACAGATAGCAATCGTATCAGTTTAAAGTCCACTACATATCAGGTAATTAAACAATAATACAAATAAAACTACCTCCCAGCATCTGCGATATACAAGCGCTTCGCCAAAAAAATAGCAATGTTTCAATGACTTTAATAAAGGGAACAATCCTGTCCAAGCAGAACGACGTCCCATAAAGAATGAACATAAGTGCTGTGCAGTTATTTCTCAAATTATAAAGAATTTAGTGTATTCAAACGTGCCCATATTTCACACCATTCTAAAATGCGAATGAAACAGATTCTGATTACTGAAATCTTTTGTTTGTAAATATATAGGATGAGGGTTAATGAACAATCAAAGAAACCACACTTTCAAATTGAAAAGCCCGCTGAATGATGGCAAGTACGGTATTTATCCCTCATTCAACGCCGAACGTCCAGCGGTGTATGCAGCTGTGAATGAAATGGCGTCTATTTTGTTTACAAGCAACTGATTCCTTTATTCTTGTAACGCTTCATTTTCCATCCAAATAAACCCATGCACGGGGTTTAGAGTGAGGCAATATATGGATTAAACATAATAGACTAATGCTAGTGAAGTGAAATAACTGAAGAGAAGATGACAAAACAGGCACTTAAAATATGTGAGATGTTATGGGACATCGTCTGCTTGTGCAATTAACGTCCTCCCTTTGATGTCACACATTTCAGCGGCTTTCGGAGAGCTGTTCAGGTGCTATGTCGGGGCTGTATTTTAGCAATTTGTAATTGATAATAATCATTACTTCGAATGTTTGCAAGCGTCGAATTTTGACAAACTTGTCCGGTCTAAGCTTCACCTACGCAATAATGAAAATTAAGTCAGTTTTAAAAATCAATGAATATCTACTTTAATACACTACCCCCGAAAATCAACACATGTGATGTAAGAAATAGCTCCAGTACCATTATGACTATGATGATGGTGATGATGATAATAATAATAAATAATAACAACAACATCAAAACCATAAGGCTAAAGCTAATCACAATCTTAATCATAATAATCACGATAACAACAATGACAATACTGATAAATAAAAATCATGTCTATATTGACATTTGATGGGTAGCCTCATCAGTATTTATACTGATGAGGCTTGGGGCAAATTAATTACTAACCCAGCATTGAAAGCTACATTATTAATACTTTTTTTGATAGGGTCCTGCCATTACATCAGTTAGGGTTTGATATATTTCAAGATAATGTATCATACACTGAAGCCCGTAGTCTGTTCATTGAAAGGCTACTTTGAACAGTGAATGGCTTGTCTCAAATTTTGCATAGAGCTATAGTTCTTCGGAGAAATAATAATGGGGATCGGACCTATTTTGTTGAGTTGAATGCGTGGGACGGAGGAATAATGGGAGGGGCGGCTTTATACGTGCGGTCGATCCGCGCCAGCGTTTGTTGTTATGATGAAAAGACAGGAAGTCTATTGACTATTGATATAAAGAAGAATTAGGAGAGAGAGAGCCCAACTGCAAATCCCCTGTTAAACTTCAATTGTCCTCAATGACAAAGTAAAGTGTTATTATGCATAGGCGGCTATTACAGGTCTCAGGCCGACAGCAAGGACAAATGTTAGTATTGATTTGATTTGGGTTGATGAGTTAATGATATCATAATAAGATATTCTAAAAGTAAAAATCCCCTCATTGTACTATATACTTGTCTCTTCGCTACAATAGTTATTTGCTGCATATCTAGAAAATAATCATGGGAAACAATTTAATATCATTACATATGAAGGGGTCTTTTTGTCTTTAGTTCTAAATGTAGTTTTCAATTCGAAAATTCAAGACATTCAAAACTGCATTTCTCATTATCTTATACAAGTTCATTTCTCTCGTTTTCCTTGCCCTTAAATTATAAGTAGATTTTTCCATCATCATTCAGGTCTTTAATTTCTGATATTGATTATAAGAACGCGTCAGTTCCGGATGCGTTCTTATGCACCACGACATTTCGCTAAACTACCTAAGGCGAGCTCGGAAAGTCGTGCATCAAACATTCTTATATATATAATTGTACATTTCATAGGATCATAACATCTATCTCTACGTAGAAAACAGTAGCCAACTATATCTACCAACTTGTATTTCAATCATTTTCGTTTTGGATTCCATGTGTTGCAAATACCTAGCATCCTAGAAACATCATTAGTTAATCAGTTCAATCTGGACCTTCCATTTGAAATATTCAGTCTGTTATATGCAAGGATCATGTTCAATGTCAATGGGTTCTTGTATTGAATATGTCTAGACTGCATATTTCGTTGATTCTATTCATTAACAGTAGAACATTCTTCAATACCTTGATTGTGAGTCTGATTGAGTCAGTATACACTGTCCTTTGAGAAGCCGCCTTCATGTTCATTGATTATACCTGACCTACCGTGAATTTGGAGGTCACACACCAACAATTCAAAATCCAACATTTCAATGTTGAAAAAAAGAACCGCACCAGAAACTGGAATATGTTTTTCGAAGTCCCTCTCCAACGCAGACATGAGTTCATTGTACTTTTTAACCGACACTGTTTCTTGTTACTTGAAACAGCAGGTAGCCAGGTACCATAATACATGTGGTTCTAAGTTAGAACTCTATATCATGGCTATACGAAAATGGTTTTATGTCTTCAATGTTTATATCTAAGGGTTCCATCGTATGTGTGCATTGTGGTGAAAGTTTTGATTTTTTTTATGTTGAGTAATTAAAAAATGACACTGGCTATCGCTGATAAAAAAAAATACATGAGTATAACTCATGCAATGGGATTGATTGCGCGGATGAATATGTTCCGTAATTATTTATTAATTTTGTTACAAATGCCCCAGCCCCAGCTATCCATCTTTAAGTCAGCATAGATCGATGTATCAAAGATACGTCTACAATTTGGAAAACAGATCCATTTGCTGCCTGAAATAATTAATAGTTTACCATTTAATGTCATTGTATTTCCATTTACGAAATCATGCATATTATTATGGCGATTATACCAGCACTTTATACTAGGCAATGCAGGCCAATCCACAAGCGAAACATGTCTTTCCCTACTCCCATTTACAAGGTGGCACAAGTCTCCCATGGGTGGCTCAACTCTCATTATGAGTATGCTCAACTCTCCTCATCCTGCGGGAGACTTGCACCATTCGACAATTTTTTTTTTTGATACGGACTACTACTCTGAAATGCAATCACCTTGAATATCATAACCCACATTGTATTATAACATAGGAGCTAAATTTCAAATGAGAAGAAATTGTCCAACCCACAATGCAGGTTTGGGGAAATATGACCCATTATGAAAAAAGTGGCTCAACTCTCCTGGATCTCCCCTACCCTTTTCCCGACTGTAAAACAGCCCAATTTGTTTTGTAAATCAATGTTATTTTCAGAAAAGATAGTCTTGTCTTCTTAATTGATATAATATACAGGACATGATGAAAATGGTTACTCCGATGCAAAATACGCACGCGCTTCAAAATCATCGGATATAGGTTTTAGTGGAATCGTACAGTCTGCGATGTGTTGCGACTGCGATCCGATTGGGCTCGCAGTCGCAGAGCAATCGGATCGCAGGGCTGCGCATACATCCATTGTCTTAGCTTTTGCGCATTTAGACGCGTATTCACTTTTTTACGCGTCGCGCGCACACCAAACCATGAGATATGAAGATTTATACAACACCTACTAAGATAATATTTCTCTACCTCTGTTTTTATCTGTTTATGTTGAAGTCAATACAAAAACATAAAGGACATGTATTGGTGAAAATTCAGGAACTAGGATTCATACAATTAATAATGATAATATTGAATGACTTTTCTTTCGTGGGACACAGGGTATATCGCCCCCGGGGGGCGATATCCTTGGCGTCAAATTCTACCCCTAAATGGCGTAAATGGCGTAAGATTATGTAAAATATACCCCTAAATGGCATAAATGGCGTAAGATTATGTAAAATATACCCCTAAATGGAGTATGACAATGTAAAATAAACGACGTAAATGGCGTAGAACAATGTAAAACGTACTAATGCAAGGGCGTAGAAGCTTTTTTTAAGTGGGGGGGGGGGGGGCTGAAGCACATTTCAGACAAAAAAAAAAAAAAAAGGTCATCACCATTATTGGGGCATCTTTTTTACTCAAAAATTCTCTGACAGACACCCCTGTCATGGGCAGCGGAACAGGTGGGGGGGGGAGGGGGGCTGCCCCCCCCCCCCACACTTTTTTGAGTGGACACGTTTAAAAAAATCCCCCGAAAAAGGTTCAAAATTGTCATTATTCAAGGGAAATTAAATCAGCCCCCCCCCCCCCCCCACTTTCAAAAACGCTCTGCGACCCCAGCCTGTTTTCCATCAATACAGACAAAATTTCAACTCAGGTATACATGATATAGGTACAGTGGTACTCTGGACAGGCAATTCCAACTACAAACACACAGTTGAGAGTTGGACAAAGTCAAAGTAACTTCCCTGGAATTTCATGGATATGGAAAAATATGCTTCTTCACCTGTTCTTAATTCCATTAAAAAAATATCTAGACCATATGCAGTCAATCACAGATAAATGACAAAAAAAGACCTAAGATGAAGCTAAAGAGTTCTAAAAAAAAACTAATAAAAAAATGCTTGGTCAAGTACTTTTCAGTTTGCATTGAGTGAATGCGCCACACTACCAGTAATCACCAAAAGTTAGGCCCCTAGGGCTGGGGAAGAAGTCCCCCTGCTCCCATTGGAATTTACTTTCCAGCAGGTTTTCTTGCTCACCGTTTTACATCAATTAATCAACAAAATACTAATTCTACATTACCTGGATCATGGGAAATGAGAATAAAACTGATTTTGGACTCATTTCTAGAAGCTACAACTACTTCTTGAAAGCCGAATACCAGTAATTGGGGTTGTGATTTCTGTCTTGCGTGATCGAATTGACAACATGTAGCAGACAGCTTATGTATACGCATACTGCACTGCATAGGCCCTGTGCACTGTGCCAGCGCAAAGAGGGTACATTGACAAGATAATGCACTTGAACAGTCTCTATGTAGTATAGCACCACCTGTGAATGCAATACGATATGCACAATCATGACAATGATACAGGATGAGCGTGCGTAACGTGAAAATGCCATGCAATATACTGTACGATGTATGCGCGCGGATGGACACAAGAATCTACGCAATATACCGCATGTAATGTATACACAAGATAGGAATTACTAAAAAACGTCGAAGAACTAGCTGAATGGTAACCCTTTTTCTCAAAAAACGTCGAATGTGAGACTGAAAAATACCCCTTTTTCCCAAAGACGTCGTCGACGCCTTGGGTCGGAAATCCGACCCTTATTCGACGTTTTTTTGGACACGCATGGGTACCAACAACATTTCCGAGTGACCCCCCCCCCCCCCCCCATATATCGCACTCGATATAACCTTGTATCCCACTCAAGGCCATTCAGTATTATATAAATATTGACTGGCCTTGAGGGGGATATCGAATATGTTGCCCGCAACAGAATCATATTGCCCCGAGTCGAAGACGGGGGCAGTATTGTTCTTTTAAGGGCAACATTTTCGATATTCCCCCAAAAGTAGAGCCAGTCAATATTATCGTTATTACCTATATCATGCATATGCCTATTTTGTAGCAATGACATTTCTGTTTGCCTGTCGGACCCTCTGATTTCAGGTTATTCATACAGGTATGTAATCTTGGCCAAGCAATTGTGACGTAAATTGTTACCGCGCGTATCCATTGTTTAAGCCTTTGTACACTTTAACGCGCACTGACAATAAAGGGTGGAATCATATGGCCATAGAGATCCTATAATGCATATATGGCCAATGTTGCCCTCTTTTTTAGTACAGTGGACTATGTGGAAAACCCGGAAGAGGGCAATACATAGAGCCCTGTAGGGCTCTGGGGCAATATGGCAAATATTGCCCGCTCCGGTGACAGATTCGGAGGAGCGCGCAAAATACGGTTTTTTATTTTGCGGCTAAAATGCCCTGTATAGGTAAAAATAATAAATATTTTAGTAAAATGATAGTAGTAATAATAGTAATAATAATTTTATTAGCAATGATAATAAATAAAATAAATAAAATAACAAATATTTTAATAAAATGGTAGTAGTAATAATAGTAATAATAATTTTATTAGCAATGATAATAATGATAACAACAATATCAAGAACAACAATGGAATATTTCTTGATACGACCATTGAGTTGTGGCAGAAGTAGCAAAAGAAACATTAGCCAAGGTATTATCAAAAGTTTTAAAATGTTTAGAAATAAATAACCATAAATAAGAGGATTAAAAACAAAGTCGTACGAGACACATATCACGGAATCACCAATGTGCACAATGTTGCTTCAGGAAAAATTCATGCATCCTTAGGTTTGGTGGAAGAGCACTAGCGTACCCCTGACAAGTTTTGACAGAAATTTCTCCCCCCCCCCCCCCTTTTTAGATTTTTTTTTTTTTTTGGTTTTGTTGCTTAATTGTCAGAGAATTCTGGACCCCTATAAAATCTGATACCCCCCCCCCCCCCCCCATTGAGCGACTTCTGGAGCGCTGGGATTTTTTTGCCACTCAGCCCCCCCCCCCCCCCCCCTCCCCCCACTGAGCGAGTTTTGGAGGGCTGGCGAGAAGAAAAAATTACGGGTCTCCCTCCAAGCAGAATTGACAAATTTTGCCCCCCCCCCCCCCTTGTATAAAATCCGTGTTTTGTTGTGTGTGTCTATAGGTAAGAGTCCTACCTCTCTCGTTCCTTGTCTCCCTTCCTTTCCTGTCTCTTTCACTCCTCTTATGTTTTGTTTATCTGGTTTATGTACAAATATGTTCCCTTTTCAACGATACACTATTTTTGCAATTATAAGTTATAGGGGGCTGCAATCTACAAGCCCAGCTTTTTAGCAGTCCCCTCCGCGACCAACCTAGTTTATGTTTTTTATGTCTGTTTTACACTGTAACCAATGATTGTAAAGTTTCATTGATTTGCTATGTACGATGTAAAACTGTGCATTTAATTTGTTGGAAGTGGAAATAAATGAAATGAAATGAAATGAAATGAAATGAAATCCAGGGTACGCCACTATACTATTAATACATGGTTGGGAGTGCGTTAGTGCGATCTGGCAACACAAAGGTTTTTATCGTGGTGTACTAACACACGAGGCGTAGCCGAGTGTGTTAGACACCACGATAAAAACCTGCGTGTTGCTGGATCGCACTAACGCACGAACTCACAACCATGTATTAATAGTTTTATAAAACGGGTCTACAATTTTAGTGTTTTCTTACAATCTTAGTGTTTGATCCCGATTAGCCGTGCGTTAGTCCCCTCGCCGTGCGTTATCACTTTTTTTTTGCACGGTCACGTGATGTTATTTGACCAATCAGGATGGCTACATTCTTGAACCCGTTTTATAATGTAGAATAGTGATTTATTATAACAATGGGGAATGAAAGGGGGCAGATTAAGAGGAGACAAACATTGTATGAAACGAAGCACATGAAACGGTGATCCGACATTTGCTCTGGCTAATTGCTCGGGCTTAATTTATTTCGTCAAAAGTACAGAATTAGGGTTGTTGTTGCAATTGGGATGTAGGTTTTGGTTTCCTCCCCCGGAAATTCCAACGAATGAAAAAAAAAAATGTATAGCAAATAATGAGTAAGGGCTGCATTATCCTGTTCAGGCCTTTAAGTGGTTTAAAATGCAAATTTCGCTTGTCAAAATGGGAAATTTTCTAGCGCAGTCGTTACGCTCCCTCCGATACAAGTACTTAACCTATAAAATATTGCAGAAGATCTCTAAAGCGTAAGGGATTATTTAGGCAGAGATTCCCCTGTGTTTTACAAAATACAATATAAACATGCCTATAGGACCTATTGCAGGGATGTTTCATAGAGACGTGGGACGCCTCTCCCTGAAATCCTTCTTAGGGGTTTGACCCCCCCCCCCCTCCCCCTCACTTCCTTCCAGAAATATCAACAAAAAAATTGTAAATGGTGATTTAACACTTGGATTTGCCTGCGGGATCAAAAGTGATCTAAGAAAGCTGTTCCAAACCTTTAAAAAATTATAATCCAATTAGTCTAGTCGGAAAGGAGGGTTCCCGTGCACCATCGAGATAAATTTTTTTATCAACTTTTTTATAATGCCTGAATATGGTTCTAGGACACCTACCCCCTGGACAACCACCCCCCCCCCGGATAACCACCCCTAGGATAACCACCCTCTAGGACAACTATCCCCTAGGACAACTACCCCCTAGGGCAACCACCCTCTAGGACGACTACCCCCCCCCCAGACAACTACCCCCTAGGACAACCACCCTCTAAGACAACTACCCCCGGACAACTACCCCCCGGACAGCTACCCTCTAGGACAACTACCCCCCCCCGGACAGCTACCCCCGGACACCTACCCCGGACAACTATCCTCTAGGACAACCACCCTCTAGGACAACCACCCCCTGGGACAACTACCCCCCGGACTACTACCCCCTTCCCCCCCGGACAAGCACCCCCAGACAAGTACCCCCTAGAACAACCACCCTCTAGGACAACTACCCCCCCCCCCTCCCGGACAACTACCCTCAGACAACTAACCTTTTAAGGCAACCACTCTTTAGGACATCTTCTTGACAAATACCACCTAAGGTAACTACCGCCCAAATAACTACCCCCGGACATTTATTTATTTATTTATCTGTTTATTTATTTATTTATTTATTTCTGATATTTATACAGGGTAGCACATTTTCACCAATAGTGGTGGTCTTCCATGAGGCCCTGTTTGATGGCAAAGATATCAACCACCAATATAAATTCATTACAGCAACAAAACAAAACTAAATACAGAGGACATTTAAATATATGTACATATTATCTGGTATCCTCGTAATAAACGGAAATTTTCAAAAACGTATTCAATGATATACATTAACGTAATGACATTAACGACTTAGGGTAATTATTAATCGGACAACAACCAACATACTCTCACCCATGGCATGTAGGTCAACTATCCCCCCCCCCCCCCCAACAGTTACAACTCCCAGGTGCTCGAAGGCATTTAAACTGATTTCAGCCAAGGGAGGACGTGGAGGGGGGGGGGGGGGTGACCAACAATCAGTAAGGATATAATGAGTATCCAGAGGAGGGGGTATCTACCTCCCACGGTAAGAACTTTTTGGAAATCTGGTTATAAATAGAAGGATTTTGGTGCATGATAATGTTAAAATTCACCTCACCACGTGAGTTAAATGTGTCTATACCCATGAGCACGGGGAGGGGGGGGGGCGAGATTTCCCCTGGTATTACATTTTTGTTTAAAAGTTAGGTGTTTAAACTCGGTGTTTGATGGTGCATTGTACTGTTGAATTTTTCCATCAAATTTGGGCGGAAAATTGTGTGATTTTTTTTTTTCAAAGGTAACGTTCTGAGAATTTCTATGATATATTCAATATTAAATATCAACTGGGAAGGGTATAAAAGGTTACTCTCCCACAGTAAGATCTTCTGGAAATTTGGGGGTTACAACCAAGGGTTTGAGTGAGTATAAGTAGGCCTATGTATTTTCACGAATAATAAATATCTTGCCATGTTTCCTACTAAAAAGGCGAACTTAAAATAACAATCTACAACGGTCTGCGAGTAAAATTCAGACAGAATCTATGGCCCCCATTGATAATTATAACTGTCACTTGTATGGCGCATAATCAATTAAAACTGCTGTATGCGCTTTAGAGCTATCCAAGATTATTACAATACCAACAGATATGTCTATTGATTCCTGTTAATAATAATAACAGTTACTGAAATAATACACAGAAAGTGAAACATACAAAAAAGCATTAATTCCGGGAAATCATGTTGTGTGTAAACATGATTTTCTTTCTTTTTCAATTAATTTTCCCAATTTTTTCTTAGTGTCAGGTATTTTAATACAGGATTTTGTCGAATTTTGCCCAAATTTATTGAAATTTTTCCCGAAATTTGCCAGAACTTTGCCTGATATTTTTTTTTCCAAAAATAGAGGGCACAGTGCCCCCTGCCCCAAATGCCAATGAAATGAGAGTGTCAAAATTGTGTTGTTTCATGATAATCTTAAGTGTTTCAAAAGTGTGAAGATCTGATTATACTCTCCGTGATTATGATAGCGTTTTGGATGGAATAAATGTTTCAAAAATCAAATTGCTAGTATTCAAAAATTTCTTGATGGTGAAAAGGCATAAATTTCCGAACATTGTGATCTAGGTTGCTTTCTCATCCATCTGAACATTATTGTATACCCCATACTATTTTTTTAAAACCACAATGCTAGTTTACTTTAATACTCGATTGGGTGGTAGCTTTGTAACGAGTTGCATAATTGTAGAGTGCGTGAGGAAGGGGGGGGGGGTGACAAACGGCTGGAATATTTGTTTTCCTTCCCGTCCCCCCCCCCCCCTCCCTTAATTGTTGACCATGCAAAACGTCCAATAGAGAGTTGATATTGCACATGGGAATACCTGCCTTCATGCACTGAAGAAATCTAAGGCAATATTTTACAATTAAGAGTACGAGTATTCAGTCGTACTCAATGTGCTTTTAGTGGTACTTCCATTTCGGCCAGCGAGTGTAGCGAGCGAGCAACCCTTCCCCCCCCCCCCCCCCCAACAAAAAAACAATTTTTTTTTTATTTTTTATTTTTTTTAAATGATAGTATACATAAACTAGTTTTTGTTGTTTTTTTTTAATGTGATAAACTAGGTTTTATTGTTGGAAGTTGGAGTAGGAACAATTAAGTGAGCAAGCATGAGCGAAAACAAACACTTCTTTTTTAATAAAATTTGGTATATTATCTGGGTTTTATGGTTGCATGTCGGGGCAGAAATTTTGCTATAAAAGGTCATGTTAATTCTATTTTGGCGAGCAAGCGTAGCGAACGAGCACAATCTTGTTCAATGTGATGTTAAGTCCAATTTGGGGTACTTTTCCTAGAGGGTGGTTGTCCTAGAGGATAGTTGTATGGGGGGTAGTTAGTTGTCCTATAGGGTGGTTGCCCTAGGGAGTAGTTGTCCGGGGGTACTTGTCCTAGAGGGTCGTTGTCCTATGGGGTAGTTGTCTGGGGGTAGTTGTCCGGGGGGTACTTGTCTTAGTGGGTGGTTGTCCTAGGGGGTAGTTGTCGGGGGGGGGGGGTAGTTGTCCGTGGGGTAGTTGTCCTAGAGGTTGGTTGTCCAAGAGGGTAGTTGTATGGGGGGTAGTTAGCTGTCCTAGAGGGTGATTGCCCTAGGGGGTACTTGTCCGGGGGTACTTGTCCTAGAGGGTGGTTGTTCTATGGGGTAGTTGTCCAGGGGGTAGTTGTCCGGGGGTAGTTGTCCGGGGTTAGCTGTCCGGGGGTAGTTGTCCAGGGGGTAGATGTCCAGGGGGTAGTTGTCCGGGGGGTAGTTGTCCAGGGGGTAGTTGTCCTAGAGGGTGGTTGTCCTAGGGGGTAGTTGTCTGGGGGTAGTTGTCCGGGGGGTACTTGTCTTAGTGGGTGGTTGTCCTAGGGGGTAGTTCTCGGGGGGGGGGGGGTAGTTGTCCGTGGGGTAGTTGTCCTAGAGGTTGGTTGTCCTAGAGGGTAGTTGTATTGGGGTAGTTAGCTGTCCTAGAGGGTGATAGCCCTAGGGTGTACTTGTCCGGGGGTACTTGTCCTAGAGGGTGGTTGTTCTATGGGGTAGTTGTCCAGGGGGTAGTTGTCCGGGGGGTAGTTGTCCGGGGTAGCTGTCCTGGGGTAGTTGTCCAGGGGTAGATGTCCAGGGGGTAGTTGTCCGGGGGGTAGTTGTCCAGGGGGTAGTTGTCCTAGAGGGTGGTTGTCCTAGGGGGTAGTTGTCTGGGGGTAGTTGTCCGGGGGGTAGTTGTCCTAGGGGGTGGTTGTCCTAGGGGGTAGTTGTGTGGAGGGTAGTTGTCCGGGGGGTAGTGGTCCTAGAGGGTGGTTGCCCTAGAGGGTAGTTAGTCGGGGGGGGGGGGGGGTATCATCCTGGAGGGTAATTGTCCCGGGGGCTAGTCGTCCTAGGCCCTAGGGGGTGGTTGCCCTAGAGGGTGGTTGTCCTATTATCCTAGGGGTGGTTACCCGGGGATGGTTGTCCAGGGGGTAGGTGTCTGGATACGCCTGAATATAGTTAATGAATTGTGATGTTCCCATTGCCAAATCGTGTCCCATGGGGTTCAAAATCGTCCATTTTGGCAGCCATCTTGAATTTTTGATGAAATTCCATAATTAGCATATCTTTTGAACTAGACATCATGCATGATTAAATAGAACAGCTGTTTTTTAGTAATAATATGACGAGGAATGTATTTAGAGAGTTATTTTTGTGATGTGAATAACCAGTTGGATTCCACAAAACGTCAAAAAGTGTGAAAAAAGTGATAAAATTTGCTCCAAAAATCGTGCATCATACGTCATCTTGTTTTTCAACTAGTGAAAATAGTGATAACCTGCAAATTTATATGTTGAGAGGGATCTAATCATGATTTTCATGCATAAATTTACACATATACCCTAAACATGTACCAGTATGGTGAGCTTAATGATATTTCTCAGATTAGGAAATACATGCTTTTTCATGCAAAATGGAGGCCCATTGGCTATTGTGTGCGAAACCCCATAGACTTGTGTGAGACGCTTTTACCAGCATGTTTGGTTAGAGTTATACGTTGAGTTATGGGCATAAATGCATGGAATTTAATTGATTTTTGTAGTGTAAATTGAAAACTTTGTAGTGCTTGATGGTTTATACTCAAAGACATTAAAATTAATCATTTGAGACCAAATCAAACATAGATACAATTGCCGTAGCTTTTGCCTTCTTGCGATCGAACACACCTTGATATTAGTAATTAGAGGTAGATAGTTTGGGTCCCAGAATTTACACTGGAAGAACAAATTTACCAGCGAACATTAATGATTATCGTTAATGTCATTTTGGAATGCGTTGAAATGATAATTTCATGATTCATAAACGTATGTGTATCACTTTGTGAAGATACTCAGGAATAAAATATACCCGAATGGCAAGATTCAAGACTGAGTACATTTTCAGATGGATAAATAAAGTTACCCAAAGTTAAGCCTATGGTACATGATCCAGATTTTCGTTACAAGTAAAATCACCTCCCTGCCAGAATATGAGTTACAGTTGCCCGAAAATAAGGTGTCGGCGCCATTATAGGTTATTTCACATTCTTAGGGTGATGCAGTCCATTACTCCGCCCCCGCCCCATCTTATACGCCTATGAACATATGAAGATTATTCATAATGATTATAATTCCGTATAATTTTCTAATTTATCTAAATATTTTTTCTTTGCTAATTGTTGTGTAGAACATGCTGGTAATCTGGTAATGATGATTTGCCTATGTTTCTTTCCCCATTATTTCCTTTGATAGTGATGACTATTATTTTTTGTGATGACGGTGGGTCATAGTACTTGCATACAGTGATTACTCGTGCTAAGAGTATTCACGTAAGATTGTTGACATCATCCTTTTTGAGCAGTATCTTCGTCTCTCCTCTCACATCTCACCTCTCTATCTCTTTCTCTCTCTCTCTCTCTCTCTCTGTTCTTGTCTCTTGCACATTTCCCCCTTTCCTTTCTATATTCTCCCTCTCTATTTCTCACTCCCTGTCTCTGTTCTTTCTCTTCTTCCCTCTTCCTTCCCTCTCTATCTCCCTTTCTCCATCTCCCGCTCTCTTTCCGCACTCTTCTTTTATGTTCCTAGCTACCCTCCCTTCTTCTATTCATCTTCCAAGTCTCTCCATGTCCACCTTCTTCCTTCGTATTTTGTTTTATATTTCTGTCCATGCACCTCATCTTTCCCTCATCTCTGTTTATGTCTGAAGTCCATCCCCAATTTTACCCTATATGTTTCTCCTTGTCCATCTCTCCCTCTCTTTGTCTCTCTCTATCTCTCTGTTATCCTCTTTCTCTGTCTATATTTTGTTCTCTCTTTCCCCTCAGCACTCAAATCCGGCACAAATGAGTTTTTACATGTCATTTTCAAAATGCTGCTGCTCGGTGAAGCATGTACCGATGGATGCCATCAAGGTATCACTTAAAAGCATAATACTTCTAGTTTATGGAAAATAGATAATTATTGTCATAGAGCACATAGTTTGGTCACAATAACCCTTTGTTTTAGGGTTTCGTTTTTTCTTGGACGCACTGTATAAGTATCCTTTATATTGTAGTACGTTCCCCTTTTGCAATCTTATGATTCCCCCTATTCTTTCTGATAAGTGCTCCCTTTATTATATTTTTATAAACGAGCCTCTTCCATTTTCATCTTTCATAATAAAATCTTTTCTTCAACAATTCCATTTTAAATCATTTGCATCAAATGTACCTATTAATTTCTTTCAATAACTGCCTTTTTTCCATTCTCACTTTTCAGATACAAGAATTACCCCCTTTCCGGCTTACAAGTGCATCTTTACCTGTGGCCATATCCTCTATTCAAATTTGAGAGGTGCCCGTTCTTATTCGACAAGTGCCCCTTCCCCCTTCTAGTGCCATTAGCGTTCTTGATAAGGGCCCCTTCTTTCTTGCTCCATAAAATGTGCCCCTAATTTATAGCGATTTAGAGCAACTTTACTACGCTACGCTCGCTCACATTTACATTTGATATAGTTATGTTATTTATTAGAGGTCTTTTCAGTCTCTTATGCCAAGAGTGTGTTTAAACACCTTTCAGAACTTTTTTTTTCTCTTTATAAGATGTTGTTGATCACCATGCAGTCTCTCAGATCTTAAAAAATTGCTCGCTCGCTTCGCTCGTTCGCACATTAATATGTAGGTCATCAAACCCAACTGCAAACTTTGATGCTTAAGTAAATTATATAAGAGCATGTAAGAGAGAAACATAATTGAAATCCTTATAAATGTAATCGCAATGTAGGGTATATATGACCATGTTTAGAGATTGTATATTTTTCCCGTTGTAGGTGCCCCCTTCTTTTTTCTAGAAATAGCCCTTATCGGTGCCCCTAAACTTTGGAAATTTCCCCTCAATGTTGCGATCATACCCCCACTGCTTAAACTGAATTTACGCCGGTGCATTAATGAGTGAAATCAGATCAGCGCCCCCCCCCCCCTTTCAAAAACGCTCCGCGGCCCCTGCATATAAGCGGGGTTAATTCGCACGCATGCGCTTAGCATGAAGGACTGAATTCCCGGCCTGGGTGGATTGGAACCGGACTGGAAGCAAGGGGGAAAGCCCGGACTGGGAGGAATTAAGCACTTGGAATGAAACTCATTTTCAACTTTTCCCCAAAAATTATATTCTTGGAAACGGGCCGGGGCGGGCCTTGACGGCCGGAACGACGGAATGAAAAAAAAAAAAAAAAAAAAAAAAAAAAAAAAAGCGGTATGCTTTGGAACGGAAATTTGAGTGTAAGGGGGGGGGGGGGGGGTCTTGCCGAGCATGCCTATGCTCCTGACCAGTCGTGACGCGCCATTCCTATACAACACCCAAATCATCATGAGGTAGGCAGCCCGACAAGCACATTACACATTGTGCATGTGCTATCCCGCAAAGACAGTGGGATAGCCAGATAGTTTCCTGCGTATGGTTTCATAGCGCGCCGTGTACTAAGAGAATATTTTTACAACAGAGTGATTTATCTTAGATTAATCTTTCCTTCGCATTATCATCTACAAAGGGTGCGGTACCACTGGTGCAGTAGCGTTTAATTGGACAAGGCCTCGCGCGCTGCTTGTCTGCCGAGCAGGGTCTGAAAATAGACTAAAGCAGTGTGCGTTTAAAGCAGTGATCGCTGGACCGAGCCGCGTCAGCGGCGAGGCCTTTGCTAACTTGCGGAGCTCATCATATATTTGCATATGCATGAGGGTCTTACATACAAAGCAGCTAGTGACAATCGTGGCCAATCGTAATTGTTTTAACCGCGGTGTTTTACATGGATTCGTTTATCAAATTATGGGGGAATTGGTATTCAAATGTACTAAATAATTAATAATATCTAGTTCAATTTTCAATAAAACATGGATTTATTAAAAACAATACAGTATTTAATGACTAGAGCATTCATTATTTTGCTACTTTAGTAGATCTATCTAAAATTTTGCTCCCTCGTTTTTCATTTTAACCTACGCATAGTGGTTCGCGCGATCAGCTGGTAGTAATTGTTATTGCACAACACGTGAACTTTCGATACACGTGAATGTCTGTGTGAAAACAATATTCTTTGCCTTCATCATGTTCATGGAGCTTTTTAGTGCTACTTCTGTAGGTGTTGCTTCTCCGAAGTTAACAGCCTGGAGCCCAAGTTTCTTTAATGAATTCACCTGCAAAGTGATATACCCAAAACAAAGAACAATTTTTTTTTAAAGGAACGTGAAAAAAACACAATAAAGCACAAAAGTCTGATTCTTTTCCCTTTACAAGTCATCTCTGATCCACATTCATGGGCCAAGGCCATGCTGTACAATTATGTGAAAATTATTTTCCTGTGACCATTAACACAAAAGTTTATCAATTTAACAGAAAATGGGTGGAAACTATAAAGTTTAAAATTTCTTAAATCCAACATTAAAAACCATTCAGTAGTTTAATTTAATTTTTTTTCAAATTTAGTTTTAACAAACTATCTGCAAGAGAATTGCAAGAATTATGAAATTAACTTTGTATCCTTTTATTTTATTATTATTATTTTCTTTCTTTCTTTTTTTTTTTTTTTTTTTTTGCTCTTCAAAATAAGCTACATTCAATTGTTGTACCAACCAACATATTACTAATTCATGCTAGTCCAAAGGCTTCAGACTATCTCATCGCCATCCCTCCTCCTCCACAGTCTGGGCCCAGTTTCACAAAGAAATTGTTGCCATTAATTGTGAGTTTTGTACATGATTTTCCATAAGGCTGCGATCGATTTCAATCGGAATAGTATCAAGATTAATCGCAGCTCTATGGCAAATTGTTTAGAAAACTCACGATTAATCACAACAACTTCTTTCTGAAACGGGCCTGAAGTCTACGACATATCGTCGCTGGGGTGACAAGACTTTGTAAATCAATATTTGGTGAGAATGAGTTTTCTTCATAATTTTGCAGCTAGGACGCGTTGCAATGACGAGGCCAAAAATGAGAAATGAAAGTTGGTTGTCTCCATTGACTTGCATGATAAGGCAGCCATGTTTTTCAGCTCTCCTGAACATTTGTCATTTTTTAGATACATGTACGACTTACGAGGTCTTGTCACCCCAGCGATATGTAACTAGGTAACTTAATGTGAGACTATAGTATTATTTTAGTAAAATTATGTATTGTGTAGAAAACTTGCAATCATTTCTTTATGAAATAAGGCCCTGGTCTTGTCCTGTTCACAACAATTAAATTAAATTATTACATAGCTGATCCTTCATTAAAGAAATGAGAGGTAAAATGATAACTTCAATGGACAGTGCAGTGCGAGGCGTCCTTCCCGCCGAACTCTGGGCAGTTTCGGTAGGAGCCGATGGGGATGGTGTGCTCGCAGCGACTGTTGCCGTGCGCACGAAGAAGTCCTTGCACAGTGGAATGGCTTGAAAAATTGCAGATTTGCCATTACCGGTTGGAAGATTAACAAATACATCTTCCCCTTTCAAAGCTGATCTTATAGCTTTTGATTGTAACATCGTTAAAAGATGACAATTTCAACCTTTCAGCCGCATATTCAAGGCTCTTTGATAGGAGATCTTCTTCGCCGCTCGCCATGTTCGTCGGGTAGAGACATGATCGCTCAAAAATTTATTCATGAATATGTATGTTAATAATGAATATTCATAAAATTCTCTCCAGTTGTCTACTCTGATTGGTGCATCAGATTGGAAGGGTGGTCTGGCCGGCTTTCTGGGTAAGCTACTTGGCATCTAATTATCTACAGATTTGGGAGCGGAAATATAATACAAAACAAAAGAAATAAACTACAACAACCACTCAGGTTAGTAAAGGCCACGGTGCTGACGCACCTCGGGCCACGGATCACAGTTGTCGCGCGATTAGTCTATATGTATTCAGGCGCGTTTAGGGAAATAACAGCACCGAGTGCCTTGGCTTAAAGGCTACTGGTGCGGCGACACTAGAGCAGCGGAAGCCCTGCAGAAGCGCCGCAGTAGCGTTTGCGCCGTAGAATCAACTTGCAATCTTTTATGTGGATTTTATTCACAAGCATTTTCGGCATCGAATGGTGGGTGATTATTCAACAAATATGGTATTTTCTGACAATAGTTAATCCATTACTATAGGCCTATTGCGAAAGGTTTTTTAAATATATATATATTTTTAAAAATCGCAATCGTATTTTTCTATTCGTGACTCATTCCGGATTGTATACTGTAGCTAGCGCGGTTACTACACTGTAAAAAAATAGTATGCCTATTGGTAATTTTTACTTATTTTTCCCATGTAGAATTTACTTCAAAACATAAGTTTTTGCCACTTACGCACTCGATTTAAGTCTTACTAACTCAAACTTTCAATTTAGTAGAATATACGTGAAATTCTAAAGTAAAATAAATATGAAAGAAAATTTAAGTAATTTCAACTTGTATCAATTTAGTAATGTTAACTCAAAATAAGAAGTTATACATATTACTCAAACAATTTATGTTGATTGTACTTATCTTTTTTAAGTGAAGACTGATGCAGTGCGTAATATAAGTATTAACATAATTCATGAATATTCATTAAGACCAAATTCATCTCTTTTTTAAAATAAAACAATTCTTTTTTGTGGTTGAATGAAAATTTAAGAAGTTTAAAATATTTCCTAATTCATTTAAGCAAATATAAGAAGATAAGACAATTTTTAATTGTCACTCAATTCAAAACAAATCAAAACTTGATATTTCAGGAAAATTGTCAACCAATTTTCTTTTAAAGATGATACGATCGAGTATATATAGAATTCGGAGCCCTTTCAATAGTTGTCAAATTAAAGCGTAAGTAATAGTGTTTGTTGGTGATGATGATAGATAATTGGTTAAATCCTAAATCACGTAAATTGAAAAAGTGTCAGTGAATGTTAGATGGGTACACGTTTAAACATGTCATTTTTTTTTTATTGTTATCTATCATGATTACAATACTTAAATTATTTACGTTAATGTAACTCAATTTAACTGAGTAAAAATTTATTAAGCAAAATAAGTAAATTATACTTAAAATTTCCTGCGACAAATACTTAAAATAATCAAGGCAATCTGTTGACATAATTTTTTGAGTAATTTCGATGAATTTTTTTTTGCAGTGTATGGGCAACTGAATACAATAATTTGGAAGCCTTTATAGATCTTCAGTAGCCCATATATCCACTGGGTTATCATAAAAGTGAATATCCATCAGTGAAAGCTTGAATAGATATTTCATAGCCGATATCATCACGCTCGATCTACTGGTTGCTGTGTAACCACATACGCCGGTGCCACATGCATGTATTAGCCTCTAGCTACATACTACGGCTAGGCTACACAACACGCCAGTCAAATCAAATTGGATGGTCTGCGTCCATGATATCTCGTATACTTTACAGAAGAGTTATGACAAACCATGGTTTTAGCGTCATTTTGTTTCCACTATTACGCAACATTTCTGTTAAATGCCAATGAGCATCTAAGCGTTCTCTGTATAATAGAAAGAATTCGAACGCCATTTTGTTTCCAAAAAAAGCGTTTGCGCCGTAGAATCAACTTGCAATCTTTTATGTGGATTTTATTCACAAGCATTTTCGGCATCGAATGGTGGGTGATTATTCAACAAATATGGTATTTTCTGACAATAGTTAATCCATTACTATAGGCCTATTGCGAAAGGTTTTTTAAATATATATATATATTTTTTTTTAACCGCAATCGTATTTTTCTATTCGTGACTCATTCCGGATTGTATACTGTAGCTAGCGCGGTTACTATGGGCAACTGAATACAATAATTTGGAAGCCTTTATAGATCTTCAGTAGCCCATATATCCACTGGGTTATCATAAAAGTGAATATCCATCAGCGAAAGCTTGAATAGATATTTCATAGCCGATATCATCACGCTCGATCTACCGGTTGCTGTGTAACCACATACGCCGGTGCCACATGCATGTATTAGCCTCTAGCTACATACTACGGCTAGGCTACACAACACGCCAGTCAAATCAAATTGGATGGTCTGCGTCCATGATATCTCGTATACTTTACAGAAGAGTTATGACAAACCATGGTTTTAACGTCATTTTGTTTCCACTATTACGCAACATTTCTATTAAATGCCAATGAGCATCTCAGCGTTCTCTGTATAATAGAAAGAATTCGAACGCCATTTTGTTTCCAAAAAAGATAGGACGTCCATGTTCTAACTGTATCTATAGAAAAGGACTCCAGAATATATACACGTACCTGGAGGAGGCCAGGTTTATGGCATGTGCATGTTTTTACTTCGAGTGGAGAGGATTGTCTTTGAAGGCTCACTAAACTTGATAATTGTATCAAAGAATCATCATCAAAGTTGACGGTGAGATCCATGAAACCAAAAGTTTCATTGTTTTATATTGTCGTTGCTGTTTGTCGCTGTTGTTTGCTTTGTTGCTTGTTAAGGTTCACAGGCTTGAAAGTCCACGAGATCGGTCTAGCAGGCCTTTGGTAACATGAAGCCTTAATGGAAAAAGTAGAGAGTTCTCGAGGCCGACTTATATACGGACTGTAACAAAAAAAAAGTCTATGAGTCTTTGGTCTCTCTGATTTTAGTCAACTATTCTGTAGCCTAACCAGTAGGTAAGGTTTGAATTTCTCGCTGAATGTATGGATCACCATTGGGTCGGATGTTTTGCTTCCCCCCTCCTCGATCCCCCCTCCCCCCCCCCCCAGACAAATCATGTTAACTGTGTTGATGAAATGAATCAACCAACTTTCCTTTTTTTTTTTTTTTTTTTTTCATAGAGAGTTTCAGCACCCCCCCCCCCCCCCGAATTACCCCCGGTGAAGCCATTATTTTGATTTTGTCTGAAGCTTTAATTCTAGTGTGTTAAATCAGATACTGTTTTTCTGATTTGTTTTGGTTAAATTTTTCTTCCCACGCAATCAGTTATCGAATTCAACAATGAGCTATTTTTATGTGAGGCCATCATGCATGGGTTCTATGTCATTATTGATGAGCTGCCCATCACTTGGAAATTTTCAAACGTCGGATTTCGAACAATTGATATGATAGGCCACGATCCTGTCCCGAAATAGTCACCCCATTTACCCATAAGATTTGACCAATCTAGGTCAATGACAAAAAGTTTGTCAGCCTGAACGTAGCCGCCCCGGGTTTGGCCCCCAGGGTCCCCGAAAGGGACCCCAAAGTCAAGTCGATTTCACCCCATCTCCCCCATGCACCAAGCTTTGTCAGTAGGAAGTAGTATGACTGGACATTACAAAAAACAAAAAACTGACAAAAAATTTCTATCGGGATGGGGTGTCAGACGGCCCCTAAAAATTGGGGTAAATTTTTCCCCTTGAAGCCCCGGATCAAAATTTGTCAGAAGGAAGAGCTATGAATGTACATTGCAAAAATATAAAAACTGACGAAATTGTCCATCGGGAAGGGGGTGTCAGAACCCCTGAAACAAAACCACCAAAGTGCCCTTTGACAAAGCTTTGCCCCCTAAAATGGTCTATAAGTGAAGAAAAAGCATTATTTACCTTGTGACTATGATAACTCAGAAGTGTTTTGTTCAATTCAGTTCAAATTTACTTCACATGATTTTGAGTATTATAATTTTTCTGAATGCAATTTGGTGTCCATTAGTTATTTCATTAATAAGTTATTAAATTGTGGAAAATGTATTGCTTTTTACGAAGTAGCCAAAAAAATATTGTCAGGATTATGTAAACACACCCATTGACCAGGTAATCCCTGCATTGACCATCTTATAAGAGGAGCTTGCTTGGCATCTGTGTAATTAGCACATGAATAGTGCATTTCAGACTGGCAGTGACATACCACAGATACCACAGGCTCTTCTATTATGCCTTGTCAAACAGGTGAAGATGAACGATGAGTGTGTTTACATAATCCTGACAATAGTTACGTTCACACGATGGTAGCTAAACTTTAAGTTTCGCTTGTAGTTTCAAAACTTTATGTTAACTTGTAGTAATCTTGTAGTTTCAGACCGTATGAACGGACATGTAGTTTCGAAACTTTAAAGTTTACTTGTAGTTCTAGAACCACAAGCGAGCTCGTGGTTAAGGCGGAAACCACGAGCAGTGGGTGGTCCTCCGTCGGAGTTTCAGGCCGTGTGAACGGAATAAACTTTAAGGTTCGCAAGCTTGTAGTTAGCGATGACCTCGCTGTTCATGTTAAATTTCTGGGTCTTACCCGCGAATTATGAACACAGGAACTGTGTGTGTACTGTACACACAATCGGTAGTATCTGCTTCCAAGGTTAACCACGACGATCGCTCTGCTTGTAGATTCAGTTTGTTGTTTAGGGCTCGTGTGAACCCTCGTTGCGGTTAGGGGGTCGTGGTTTCGTTAACTTAAAGTTTCGCTAACTTAAAGTTTCGAAACCACAAGTCCCGTATGAACGTAGCTATTAATTTTTCGGGGACCCTGGGGCCAAACCCGGTGGCTATGTTCAGGCTGACAAACCTTTTGTCATTGACTTAGATGCTTAAAATGATTTTAAGGGGTCGACGTCAAATCTTATGGGTAAAAATGGGGTGCCTATTTCGTGACAGGCTCCCAGACTAAGAGAGGTAGTTCCCCTCAAAATAGCAAAATAACCCTCGTTCTATTCAGGGAGCTGTAAATAGAAAGAGTGGAAACAAGCTGCTCTCCTTTGATCCCATGCTCGGCGCCGTTGAAAAGTTATGCCCTACTGACTGTTAACCAGATGGTTAAATAAAAGGGGGTAACCTCGCTAGTCATAAGGACCGCTATTCATAAGGACCACTTATTCATAAGGACCGCTATCCATAACGCGTGACTAAATGAATAGCGGTTTTGTGCGAATAGCGGTCCTTCTGAATAGCGAGCAACCATAGACAAATCACCTCGCTATTCATAACATTCATAAGGACATCCATTCACAAGGACCACTATTCATAACTACTCAGAAGGACCGCTATTCATAAGGCGTGTTAAATGAATAGTGGTTTTCTATGAATAGCGGTTCTTATGAATAGCGAGCGGACCCCGATAAAAGAGCGCATGAATTATCAGGGTTTCAAACTCCTACATCAAAAAACGGTATTTCAGCAACTGTTCGCTGTCCCTTTCAATGATTTCTCATCAATTGTCGAATGTGGAATGAGTTGAACGAGCGAACAGAAACATATGTAAAATCAACCTTTTTCAGCTGCAAAAATACCAAATGCACTCGAATGACCGCACTAGCGAAGTACTTTATATCGAATATTGTAATCATTGATTAATAATGACGAGACATTAAAACGACCGGAAATGACTGGAATATCCTAAAATATTGAGTTTTTGTTAGAATTTATTTTTCCTTTCACCGACGCTGGCACACAAATTAAATTTGACAAATTGTTCGATGCACTATTCCCAACACAGTCGTCACATAAATTTTACAATTTACACTAATATTTGGCCGGTAATTTGATAAATGCGAAACTGGTGCCTGGCCTCCGAATTTCCCCGCGGTGGAAGAGCGGCGCCTCGCATGGAACTTCAAAGCCAAGTGGAATGTTGCGCATCCATTGTTAAGCTTTAGAACTCACCACTCACGCATACCTTTGTATAATTTTACAAGAGTTCCCACTCCTGTTTACAGCTCCCTGTTTTATTGTCATCTTTCTATATGGGGAAAGAGCTATGGCCGCGGGGAAAACCAAATCGTTGGAAAATCAATGTTAGTATTTATAATGACGTGTGTCGTGTCTACCCTACCATGCAGAAAAGGATTAGGAAATCATGGGTTATGCAGGGGCGGATCCAGGATTTCGTATAAGGGGGGGGGGGCACACAAATGCAGGATGGTCAACTTTGGGAAACTGCTTGGAGGGAGACCCATATTTTCTTGGTCTCGCCAGCCCTCCAAAAGTCGCTCAGTTGGGGGGAACAGAATTTCCCACCACACAAACCAGGGATCACCATCCAAAAGTCCCATGGGCGGGTAGCGACCAAAATTCGCCAGCCCTCCAAAAGTGCTCAGTGGGGGGGGGGGGGGGGTTATGGGGTCCAGTTCCCCTCCATAATCTCTGACAAGCAAATAGAGGGGGCACAATGCATTGTTTTCCCTCAAAAGCGGGGGGAGGGCACGGGCCGGGATTGCCCCCCCCCCCTAAATCCGCCACTGGTTATGCACGACATGTTTATAAACGTTCATAAACATTTATACTCCGACATAAAGAGGAATAATCCTTTTGCAGAACAGGCAGCATTACACTTCGTAGAAGATTGAACTACGAGACGGTTCTTCTCAGTATCAGATTAACTTTCTTTTTATACAAATAAAGGTAATACATTATACATCCTTATTGATATATTTTAAACTTTTCTGTCATTAAGTATAATTATGTGAAAGATAAAGTTGAGTTGACGTCTAAAAATCACATTACATTACTGTCTTGAAGCAATAGAGTGGTTCTGTAATGTATACAAATTTATGCACATTTTTCTCTGAGCACCTAGTGACGAGCTATTCCATTAACCTGCTTTTTATAAATCAGTGCTTGGAATCCAGTTTGCATACATTACTTTGGCAAGCCTTGGCCAAGCTTTCAGGTTGTCAAGAACAACCTTTGTTTGAAAGGTATGTACAAAATTTGAATTTATTACCCAACCGGTCTATTGGGAAAGGTTGATTAAATCGTTTATAAAATTAATGTATATATAGGCCTAGTGTTTTGATTTGATTTCTTAATTTGATTTATTTTCTTCTGCATTCATATTAAGTACAACATTTTTCGGTAACATATATAAAATAAGATACAAAAGTACTTTTTGAAAATGAATCATACATGACAAGTATATGTAACAATCACTTTTTCAAAAAACAAACACGAAATGATAAATTGTCAAATTATTGTAATTCATCAAACATAAAATCATTTGCGGAAGAAGGACTGCCATTATAAGCAATTTGCTTGAGAATATGGCAACCCCGGACAAATATGAAATAGCTAAAACATGTTTAAATAAGCAGAATGGATAAATAATTGAAATCCTAAGTTAAAAGCATATTGATGATGATGTTCATGACGATGCTGATGATGATAATGATGATAACGGTGATGATGATGATGATGATGAAGAGTTGACACAGAAATTTACCTTGTATATTCAGATAGTAACGTCGTTTTAACTTTGGCTTTAAATGATTAAAGGGAACAACAGGATTTAATGAATTCTGAGAGAGAATTCCATAGGTCTGGACCATGGTGTCTTATTGATCTATGTGCAATCAGTAACTTTGGGTTGACTAGATGAAAATTGGAGGAATTGCGAGTAGGGTATGGAGTGAATAGTGTTATTCAAATTATAAAAGTTTTGAAATGAAAGAGGGAGCAAGTCATTTAGATACTTGAATATGAACAGTAAACGTTGTAGTGAATTGATGTCGAATATTGTTAGAGTTTTCAGTTGGTAAAATGTTGGTCTGGTGTGAGATAAATATGGTGAACCGGTACATATGCGAAGGGCTTTCTTTTGCAATAAGTAAATAGAGTTGATTTTTGTTTTGTTGGTGGTGGCCCATACTAAATTGCAATATGTTATATATGGTAATATCAATGAATTATAAAGCATAATGAGCGTTTTACAAGGGACAAATCTCTTTACTTTATAAAGTATACCAACATTCCTAGAAATTGAAGTAGTTATAAGACGTGTATGTTCATTCCAATTTAAATTTTCATCGATAATGACGCCCCAAAATTTTGTTTGTCTCTTTCTTTCAAGAGGTGCATTATCTATAAGTATGTTGTAAGGAAAATCAATAACATGAAAATTTACGTGCTTGAAATACATGAAATTGGTTTTGTCTAAATTAAGGGACAATTTATTGCACTTAAACCACAAAGATATCTTTGGTAACTCATTATTAAGGGTATTTACTAGGGTATTTAAGTTATGTGAACAGAAAAGGTTTGTGTCATCTTGCAAATAATATGAAAGATAAAAGAGGAGTTGTATTGTATTGGTTAAATCATTAATATATAATAGAAAGAGTAAAGGGCCTAGTATTGACCCTTGTGGAACACCACAATGGATTGGTAGGGAATTTGAAGAAACATCATTATACACCACATATTATACTATTAATACATGGTTGGGAGTGCGTTAGTGCGATCTGGCAACACAAAGGTTTTTATCGTGGTGTACTAACACCACGATAAAAACCTGCGTGTTGCTGGATCGCACTAACGCACGAACTCACAACCATGTATTAATAGTTTTATAAAACGGGTCTACAATTTTTAGTGTTTTCTTACAATCTTAGTGTTTGATCCGGATCAACCGTGCGTTAGTCCCCTCGCCGTGCGTTATCACTTTTTTTTTTGCACGGTCACATGATGTTATTTGACCAATCAGGATGGCTACATTCTTGAACCCGTTTTATAATGTTTTCTATTAGATAAATAGCTCTCAAAGCAGGAGAGGGCACTCCACGAATTCCATAAGAGTGAAGTTTTTAAAGTAAAATATGGTGGTCAAGCGTATCAAAGGCTCTTGATAAGTCCATGAATACTCCTATCACATGTTCTTTATTGGCCATGGCATTCGTTATTTTATCATATAATTGTACTAAAGCTAGGTCGGTTGAATGTCTTATTCTGAAACCATATTGATTTAGATTTAGAAAATGAAATGTATCTAAAATGTTATACAGCCTTTTGTAAATAATCTTTTCTAGGATTTTTGATATGCTGGGAAGAATTGATATTGGCCTGTAATTACTTTTTTCGTGAGGGTTGTCTTTTTTGAAAACGGGATTTACCTTTGCAATTTTTAGGGACTCAGGACATTTTCCGGTGTTAATAGATAGATTAAAAATGTGAGTTAGAGGAGAAACAAGAAAATGTGTAATTTATTTAAGGAGAAAAGCACTGATTCTATCGTGACCTTGTGATTTACTTGACTTTAGATTTTTTGTTATTTCGATTATTTCATTAGGATTTATGGGATTAAAAAACAGTGAAGAAGTTGTAGGTTCAGGAAGAAATTTAGTAAAATTTTCGTTCGGTTTATTGAGTTTATTTGCTAAATTAGGTCCTATATTTACAAAAAAGAAATTAAAGGTATGAGCTATATTTTCAGACTGTATTACTGTATTATCCATTGTAAAATTATTATTAGGGGATTTTTTTTTTTATTTCTTGCCAATCAGATCATTTATAACCTCCCATGTAGATTTCAAATTAGTTTCACTCTGTCAAGTTTATCGGAATAGTACATGTTACGAGAAGTTCGAATGATATCAGTTAATTTGTTTCGGTACGTTTTATATTTGTTTTTATTTAGAGTAGTAGAGTTTGTTAAATAAGCCGTATAAAGTTTGTTCCTTGAGTGTATGGATCGCAGAATTGCTTTTGTTATCCATGGCATTTACAACGTTTATTGTTCTTGTTTACAGATACCAAAGGAAAAATTTTTTCGTAATACTTCTGTAACTTTTTATTAAAAGTGTCGTATGCAGTATTTGCATCTGAATCACTATAAATATCCAACCATTCTTCTGTTGCCGCTAGATCACTTTTGAGGAATTTAATATTTTGGGCTGTTTGCTTTCTGTACATGCTTGATTAAACTGACATTTTATTTGAAATATTATTATTACGCATTAAAAAAATTGGCAAATGGTCGGATACATCGGAGTATAGTAATCCACTAGTCATGTCTTTGTCAAAGATGTTAGAAAAATATTATCTATAAGGGTTGAAGATTGATCATCAATCCTGGTTGGTTTGTTTATAGGTGCATAACAACTATTAGCATAAACTAGACATTTAATTCGTCACTGAAGACGAATTAGGTGGTCTGTCTGTCCATTCGGCAAATTGCTTAGTAAGATGTGATAATATTTGTGCAAGATAGTAATTCTGATAAAGTTGATAATGGACTGAGACTTGCATCACTAAAAATCGGAGGATTTGATATTGTTGATATTGCAAAAGAGATAACACGTAAGCGAAAAAAACGGAATTCTCAAATGACATTTTGTAGTTAAAAAAATTGGCATAATCCGACATCTGATCAAAAAATTGGAGGGCGCATATATGAAAGCTTATAGTCTCAGCTATAACATACTAAAATTTGGAAGAAAATCGAGCAGAATAACATAGATACTGCTCAAAGAAGACGGGAATAGAACAATATTTGAGAAAAGGTCATGCCCCATAGAGAATACACGCAA
>CM046842.1:97781-220318 GCA_025618425.1 Heliocidaris tuberculata
AACGTAAAGACTTTGGACCAGCAAAATTACCTTGCTATATCAGGAATCTCATTATATAGGAGCTTTTTATAACAAGTTTCTATTCAACTGTATATGAAAGCTCTTATGCTGAGCTAAAAGTTGAAATATCCATCTACAGGTACAAACAAAATATAATGAACAAAATATTGGTGTATTGCTATAAATTTATTTACAACATGCATTTACACTTTGTACATAAGGGTAAAATTAACTATCACTACTCCAAAGGATTGGCGTTTCAGACTCCTCATACTAATAATGTTGACAATATGATTCATGATAAGTTATGTAAAAAAAGTAGATCATGATAAACATTTCTGTAACTTCAGTGGGGCTAGAAGAGGTAACTTCCTAGAATATGCAATGCTCAACACGGGCTCTGCAAGGTTTAGAATTTCATTTTTTGTCCATAAAAAATCTAAAATAGCAAATCTGAAAAAAGAAGGAAAATATTTAATGTTTTAGGGGAGGCAATCCTGACTTCTAGTAATGATGACAAGATATTTTTAAATCCAACAAATGAGGTGTAAATACATGTAGCTTACCAGCAAAATAAAATAATGTGAAACTGCCGAGTAGTATAAAAGTTTTTAAAAATTTACAGCTAATTTTTGAGTTCCAATGATAAAACAATGTTTCGAGGGATAGTGACTCTAAGTAATCTTAAAATTTTTTCATCATCCAGAAGAGGTGAAAAAAAGCTTACCAGCAAAATAAAATAATATGAAACTGCCGAGTAGTTTAAAAGTTAACAAAAAATTTACAGCTAATCCGGAGTCCGATGATAAACAGCGTTTTGAGGGATACTGGTCTGTATTCTCAAAATGTGCCTAATTTAAGCCCCTGCCTAAAGTATGTGGTTTAGGCCACCAAATTATGGAGTGCCAAATGTCACCCTCTTTTAATCCTACAAAATCACCATAGTTCTGGGACTAAATAAAAATACAAAAACTGACCCGATAGAATTAATTTCTGATGCTCATTTATACCAGAAAATAATTGTGGTTCTTTATTTTGTTACATAAATATAGAATTTATACGGGACTTAGGGGATGACGAATGGCCTTCCATAAATTGAGAATACGGGCCACTGACTTTAAGCAATCTTAAAATTGTTTCATTATCCAGAAGATCGCTGAAATATCATGCCATGACAGCTTACAAAGAAAGTAAATTTTACATGTCTCTTTCAGGAAACAAAGGACGAAATATGAATTCAAAATATGGACATCTCCTTTTCATTTTCATTTTTTACCAATTCCAATAGTTTCAGGAAAGATACATATTAGAGGAAAACAGAGTATCGGCTAATGTCACACAGGTCACAAAATAAACTTGATAATACTTCTGAATTTAGTTACACTTATTGCAATAGTAGATACATCCCCAAAGTACTATATGAACAACTTCAATTCTTTTAACTGCTCGGAGCATGCCATATACAGATCAGAGACCATCCAGTTAACTTTAGAAGATGTCATTTTGAGAATTTCCTTCCTGGAAGCATATCCTTTGAAGTATGTTGCTTGTAAGCGCATCAAGTAAGACTTGTTAGTTGTAAATCCAAAGCGCAGGATAGGTTACTGCTTTATAACATACACTTTCTCTGAAAATCGGAACTTCCCATTTGAGGTCTCCTGCAAGATCATCTTTAAAGGTGATTAGAAAAGTCTGTTCAGATTCTGGATGTTCATAAGAATGAAAAATCTCTCAACAGACCGAGCCTAATCCCATTTTCTAAACACGGCTTGCATATGCCCCTGTCAAAATGACGTATGTCCATAGCAAAATCTAAGTTCTTCAAGGATTTTGGTCAATGAGTGTTCCTTTGGTTCTTGCTTTCTTGGCCATCTCTTCTTGCAGGAGCTGAAAAAGGAGACCATAAAAGGAAAAGAGATTAAGCCATTCTTTTCTGATACTCACGACACAAAGATAACGCCAACACAAGACCAAATAAAAGATGGCATTACTGTACTGTATTTCAGTAAGCCTGATGGCCAGTATTTCAAAATGGGTTATAGATCAATGTGGGGTCCATTTGTAGTATGACTGAGGGAAAACAATAATCATTAATCATTGGAATACAAAATCAGAACCCCCTAACATTTACGCACTGAACAATGTCAGATCACTCAATAGAAGCAATTCACCCAGATGTTATACATGAACAGCAAAAAGTCATGTAATTCTGTAATTGAGATATGCATTTTTGTTTCCCACCAACTATGATTTTGTCAATAAGGCACAATCTCTATCCATTTAAGTGAATGTGGCAAATTTCATTCAACAAGTTTTTGAGAGTTCCTATAAGGGGTAAGAACTAAAGGAAGGTGAATACAAAATTTAGATCCTGCATGCAACTTACGTAATCATATATTTTCTACTCCACAATACAAAAATACAAGAGATGTAAGTTTATGACCTAAATAATTGAAGTACAGTGTATAAAGAACACTGTTATAACAAAGTCTGGGTATAACAAAGTCTCGGTATAACAAAGTCTCGGTATAACAAGGTAATTTTGCCGGTCCCACTCCTTTGTATTCTATTGCTTTTTAACCCTGATATAACAAGGTTTCAATATAAAGAGGTGATTTCATTGGTCCCAAGTAGTTTGTTATAACAAGGTTCCACTGTATAAACTTAATTCCTCAGGCTTCCTTTTAGCCCTGATATAACAAGGTTTCAATATAAAGAGGTGATTTCATTGGTCCCAAGTAGTTTGTTATAACGAGGTTCCACTGTATAAACTTAATTCCTCAGGCTTCCTTTTAGCCCTGATATAACAAGGTTTCAATATAAAGAGGTGATTTCATTGGTCCCAAGTAGTTTGTTATAACAAGGTTCCACTGTATAAACTTAATTCCTCAGGCTTCCTTTCAGCCCTGATATAACAAGGTTTCAATATAAAGAGGTGATTTCATTGGTCCCAAGGAGTTTGTTATAACAAGGTTCCACTGTATAAACTTAATTCCTCAGGCTTCCTTTTAGCCCTGATATAACAATGTTTTGATATAAAGAGGTGATTTCATTGGTCCCAAGTAGTTTGTTATAACAAGGTTCCACTGTATAAACTTAATTCCTCAGGCTTCCTTTTAGCCCTGATATAACAAGGTTTCAATATAAAGAGGTGATTTCATTGGTCCCAAGGAGTTTGTTATAACAAGGTTCCACTGTATAAACTTAATTCCTCAGGCTTCCTTTTAGCCCTGATATAACAATGTTTTGATATAAAGAGGTGATTTCATTGGTCCCAAGTAGTTTGTTATAACAAGGTTCCACTGTATAAACTTAATTCCTCAGGCTTCCTTTCAGCCCTGATATAACAAGGTTTCAATATAAAGAGGTGATTTCATTGGTCCCAAGTAGTTTGTTATAACAAGGTTCCACTGTATAAACTTAATTCCTCAGGCTTCCTTTTAGCCCTGATATAACAAGGTTTCAATATAAAGAGGTAATTTCATTGGTCCCAAGTAGTTTGTTATAACAAGGTTCCACTGCATAAACTTACTTCCTCAGGCTTCCTTTTAGCCATTCCTTTCTTCAAGAATTCTTTCTCAATAACACGAGCGTTGCTGGCATAGGAGTCCGCAATTTCCCTCTGTAACAAAAAAAAAAATTATATATTTTCAAGAACTAATTCTGAGCTAGTATCATTAAAGTTTATAATATATTTTGGGGGTAGGGTTAAATTTATTCAATTTTGATGTAATTATCTAATAAGTCTAAATCTAAATTTGTAAATTTAATTATGATGTAATGTAACCTAATAATGCATGGAAATGTGTCACTTTCTACTTTTTATCACTCCAGACTGGACTAATACATGATGCTATCACTTGTTCTTTTAATGATCTCTTAAAGAATTTTTAACTGATCTTATCTCAATAGTGATTTTAATAACAGCGGGAGAAGGTTGAGTTCTGGGAAAGGTGAAAAATAATTTGTGAGCTTTCTCATTCCTTTTATGTCAGTTTGGAAGAACATCATAATAGAAGTGTCCCCTGAAAAGGATTGCTCTTCAAATGCTATCATATTTTGAAATATGACGATAAATACATGTTACTGTTCTAAGTGTTTGGGATGAACATTCATACCACATGTGGGAGCAGTCCCATATACCCATTTCTGTGTGGAGTACATGTGCTTTTCAGCGAGATTGGGTCAATTTCTTATCATTTTGATGATTCCATCATACACCAATTCTTATGTAGACATGATAAACCTTTCCCAATAGCTTTGAGACAGTTTCTTTTGCATGTAATGGCATGACCAGAACTCAACTTTATCTTTAATATCTGAAGTTCATTTCTATTACCTTATCTAGAACTCCAAATTTCCTTTAACAAAATGACAAATGACAAAGTTTGCTTTCATATCAGGAGTTTTTATCAGGGAAATTATGAAATTCATTAACTAGTATAGTTATGTCTGAACAGTACAAGATGTAAAACACATGGTTGGATGCAATGTGGAAATGCTTCTCACAGTCAGTGATGATATTAATCATTGTTGTTTTTCTTAGTACATGCTGCATACTGTACAAAAAAAAATTGAATTGATTTTTCATTCTGTGGAATAAGGAAAAAAAAAAATCCCTTCATGGTGAACTTACCGCCTCAATTTCATCTTCCTCCTCATCAATGGTAGAGACAGTAACTGTGGAATACTTGCCCATTGATTTTGTCTTCTTACTTAGCATGACCTAAAGAAGGAAGCAATTAACGACACAAACAATTAATGACAGCTGAACAACAGACACTGTATTTTTCTCAGCACGGATTAAAGAAAGAGACAGATAATGTAATTATAAAAATATCAGCAGATCTCTAGTCTTCTTACCTATGGAATGAAAGAAATCAATAAAATATCAGCAGACAATGATGACAGACACAAACAGATAATAATAACAAATAGACTTCTTGTGATTTTTTTGAAAATGAACACTGACTTTTCCCACATGAGTCATCCATATTTTTCTTAATGAATAATACAAAAGGAAGCAGCTAACAACTAAATTGGTCCAAGGCATCTCATTACCAATGTTGAAACTGAACAAAATTTGTTTTAAATTATATGCTTAAATTACCCCGCTGATACCCCCTTCCCCCCAGTGAAAGCAACATTGGTGTAGTAAATACATGTACATACCTTTTTACTAGGAATATTTTCTAAGGCTAGCGGTTCTTTCAGAGGTCCCTTATCAGGTTCATAAACAGCCTCGTCTACAATGAAGGTGACGGTGGTATCCTTGTCTTTGTGTCTGTAGAACAGTAGGAGGCCACATCTGAAATGTATAAATAACAGACATGTCAGGAGAATTCAAAATACATCTGATAATAATAATTAACCCTTTAAAGACAATTTACCATATTTTGTGGTTTGGCTCAATAACTTTTAATTCAGAGCCCTAAAAAATATACCACATGCATGAGTAGAAAGGGCAAAATTTCTGCACACATTATGTCCATTTTTGTTACATGACCATATTGCGTTTGATGCCAGGAATTTTCAAAACAAGAATGAGCTTTAAAACCCTTCAATTGGCAAAACATTGAGAGGGTCAAAATTATTATTTTTATCAAAATTGCAATTTTTCAACTTTTACAACAAAATGTGTAACCATGTATACTGTTTTCAAAAACATTACACCTTATTAGAACTATGTAGAACTAAAATAAAAATGTTATTGTTGCCAATTTGAAGAACAAAATGTGATCAATTCAGCCCTTTAAATAATTTCTGTCCTGAAAGGGTTAATAATGATAATTAAAACTTGTCAAGCCACTAAACTTCCACAACAATTATCACTAACATAACTTTATACAATGCAGATTTAGCCACCCCCCAAAACCCCCCCCCCCCCACAAACAAACAAACAAACAAAAAAACAAAAAGAAGATAGACACAAATCTACTTAATCTATTGATGAGGCTGCAAAGAGTACAAATAAATATAGCTACTTTCTCCACTGTATACATTGAGACTAACAAAGATTACAAACTCTGCTCAATGAAAATATGCAGTATACTTGCGTACTAAACGGTATGCATTCATTATTTCATTTCTCTGTCCATATTTTACATAATGCATCAATTTACATAATAATAACTGAAATATAATGTCAAATGAAATTTACTTACTTTTTGCACTTCTGTCTGTATTGTTTTTCAATTCCTTCAGGTCTGTGTGAATAGAAAGAAAACAGTTAAAGGATATGTAATGACTAAGAGCTAAATCCTAAAAGTTAATTTCTCCAAGTTAATTTCCCTGGGGAAATAATGATCAGCCTGGACCACTTCTGAGAAGTAAATAAAAAAGACAAAATTACAAAAACATCCTACCTTAATAAATATCAAAATATACAGGTATCCTGAAACAGAACAACATTGATAACGTTTGAACTACAGTGGAACTTTGTTATAAAGAACAGCTAAAAAGAACACTGTTATAACCAACCTTAGTTATAAGAAGGTACATTTGTCATTTTGCCAGTCCTTTATCGTTTTCTACTGTTTTCAGCCCTGTCCCTGCTTTAAAAATTTCTTTAGCCCTAAGGAGTTTATTATAAACAAAGTTCCACTGTATTACAATGCTGAGAGTATAACTGTGCACAAGTAGTGGTCATCAAATGATGTAAGTGGTAAAATAGTTTTCAAATGAAGATTTAAAAAAAAAATAAGACTGACCTCCTGAGGTAGACTGTTTCTCCCTGTTGACATGTAAGCTTGTGAACATGTTTGTTGGCATCAATCACTCTGGCTTTGTCACGCTTTCTCAGAGGTAACTTCTCTAGTGGACAATCTGGATAATATCAGACAGGAATTTATTACATTTTACTTTCTTTATATTGCTAACTTTTTCACAACCAATGCCCTGAAATTCAGTCTATCTGAAAATATTGGCAAAATTATATTGCAAAATGGGATTTGGAACTACATGTACATACATGTACATCTAGATCTAGACTCTGCCATATGGAGTTTTTCCATATTTCAAAACAAGAAAAATAAACAAATAAACATATTTGATCAATATAAATAATATAGATCTAGTCAACACTGTGCTGTTCCAACTAAGATACGGCATGCTAAATTTAATTGTGCTAAGCCTAATATTTCACATGCGTAAAAAAAAAAGCTATCCATGCGTGGGAGATATTAGCATAATTAAATTTAGAGTGCCATGAACGTTAATTAAAGCCACATCATTGCAAATTGTAATTTTTTTTTTCATATTTCTCAGGATCCGATCATTGAAGTGGTAGCATGGGTTGGAAGATGAAGATTTTAGCAAATGCCGAGGGTGGTTTGCAAGGTTAACCATACGTGGGAATGGATGATACTTGCCCTCTTAATTTTTTGTTTACTTATCTCTCCATTGGGGAGATTGTTCCAGTGTATGGCTTGATGTTCTAATGTCATATTTCATAAAACATCAAGCCCGTAAGGTCAATCATTATCAATCACTGACATTGGCATTGAAGATTTCAATTCAAGAGTAAATCACGACCCTGGAATACTACAAACAAAATATTTTCACATGCATAAAAGGAATAATGAAAGTGCAATGCTGCAAATTGATTAAACTTCCAAGTAGACTACAACAATGTTTGCATTTTTGCAATTTGCAAATATTTCTGGATGCAAAAGTTTCTGGTTTTCAAATTCAATCATGCCTCACTTATACATGTAAAAGCTTATCTGAAGATAAGCTTGTACTCCACAATAGGCTTCAGTAGGTTTTATGTGTGTTAGCAGGCTATTGTCCATTCTAGATCATTTATACATGAGAGGAAAATGATTATTTAAAATTTCACTTTCAACTCTAAAACTTCAAATTTGTAGCAAAATAAGAGTTGAAGAGTCCCTGAATCAGGTAATCTAGCAAATTTAAGAAAATCAAATCTTGCTTAGAGCAATTTTGTTGTCTGTTTCTGACCACTGTAGAACAGAACCATCACTATGTAGGGCAGTGTTAATTTCGGCGGCTGTCACGACCTCTAAGTTGAAAAGGTAAAAAACACCAATATATTCAGCAAAATTTTGAAAAAATACTTCCATCTACATTTTAGGATGATAGAATATATCTTATTTCATGCCAGATTCTTCAAAAGAATCTTTATTATCTTGATCAAGTGAAATTTTCAGGCTGTTTTTGTCCGGCGATCTTGCTCCTTTCCAGCATACATATGTGCTAGAGATCACACACTTACTATGGGAGGCAATTCCTCGCTGTACAAAGGTACAGAGTGCGAGGTTATCTCCAATAAGTGTGAGTGGCCTAGTAGTTATCACTCATAGGCCCTTGCCTACTTATACAGTTACAAGTTTATCTGAAGAAACCTTGTACTCCAGATAGCTTTTATGGGTGAATAGGCTTAAATAGCTTTTGTGTGTTATCAGCAGGCCTTTTTCCAGTCTAGATCATTCATACATGACAGGAAAATAATTATTTAAAATTTCACTTTCAATTCTGAATCCCCAAATTCGTGGCAGAGTTAGCCTAGTAGGAGTTGAAGAGTCCCTGAATCAGGTAATCTAGTAAATTTAAGAAAATTAAATTTTGCTTAGAGCAATTTGTCTGTTTTTGACTGCTGCAACAGTGAATGTTGGACACAGTTCCACATAGGCAAGGGCCCACTCACACTTATGTGAGGTTATTGGAGATAACCTCGCACTCTGTACGTTCATACCTAGACTGAAAATTCTGTCTCTCGTTCATTAGCCTCTTATTATTTTGACAGGGTTGGCTACTCACTTAGAGACAGAAACGCTCCTATCACTCTGCTGTGCAAACTGTCTACATGCCGATGTGTAGCCAGTATGTAGTTGTAAAAATGCTCATATTTTTTTTTTTTTTTAATATATTTTTCTAAATCGAATAGATTAGGCCTAGGCTCTATACATTCAAGAATTTGTTCACTTACCAATTTGACTGAATAATTTGTTTAAAGCTCCTTTTTCAGATAATTCAGGGTCCAAGGTATTCTCCGTTTGAAAATCTTGCAGCCGTATTCAAACTGTTATTAGTATGTAAGTCAATGTGTATTCAGTTTGCACAGCGGAGTGATACGACCCTTTCTGTCTCTAAGTGAAGAGCTAACAAACGAGAGACAGAATTCTCAGTCTAGTTCATACTGTGAGCAATTGCCTCCCATAGTAAGTGTGTGATATCTTGCACATATGTGTGTGGCATAAGAGCAAGATCACCGACCAAAAACAGCCTGAAAATTTCACTTGATCAAGATGATAAAGATCCTATCAAAGGATTTGGCATGAAATTAGATATTCTATCATTCTTTTCTCAAAATTTTGCTGATTCTATTGGTGTTTTTACCTCTTCAACTTTGAGGTCGTGACAGGCCGAAATTGACACAGCTCCATATAGTGATGGTTTGTGTAGTTAAAACATTATTATTATTACCCCAGCTATTGTATCTTTTTTATATTGAGAACGATCGCGAACAATCTTTTCTCCCAGGTTGAAACACTATTGGGCGTGCACAATGGTAATTGGCACCAGATTGGCACTCCGATTTTTGAGAGACCAGCACTGAGAAAAGATCGTGACATTCTATCACATTTTTTAATGACAAAGAAATATTGAAGACGTACAAATTATCACTCCTAATATTGCAAGATTTTTATGTTCATGTACATGTAAGTATGTGTAGTAGTGCTGGTATCGTCACGCCTGATGTCGCCACTATGGCGACAAAAGTACTGGTTTTGGACTTTGCCGACATGTCGACACGCATGCTCTGATGGCGACATAAAATGGGTCTTTTTACATGTACCTCGCCGTGGCGTCGTGCGCGCGTACGTGATTTGTTTCACATACGCATTAGCAGCGTGCGCGCGCGAAACGATCGCTGCGTATCTAGCTGCGACGACCGGTATATATATTACGTACATGACCATGTACATGCCTAGATATGCGACACTAGCTGACTCGCACCGCATGACTTTCATTAATGCTTGATAAATTGGATCATACAAAACAAATTTTGGGGCAAATAGTTGACAGTGTGCGTCTTTGAGAACTGTAAGTGAGTATGACTGCGAGTGTGAGCCCGTGAGGACATAGTGCATGTATTCCATGTAAAGCTCTTGTGAATTTGTGTCGGGTAACTCTGGTTTAATAGTGTACGGTCACTACGGGAGCGACCCGAGTTTAGACTTGTTTGACTCATGTCCAGATGTCGACACATGTCGACATCGGCGTTAATTTTATTGCGACATGGCGACATAGATTTTCCATGCCGATACCAGCACTAATGTGTAGAGATGGTGATTTTATGTGATGTAGTATTTGTGACATTTTCATCGAACTTTGGCCTAAGCAAATATAATGCATATGGGTGTGTAGCTCCTCAGCGACGAGCAGAATATTTGTAGCACCATAGGGAAACACATAGCGATGGACCCCAACAGGAGTGGCCGTGGCAGACTTTGGTCTATGTAGGAGAGGGGTTCCGTGAAGCCAGACGTAGTCTCAGCGGAGCCATTGTTACCTCCAATTCTTCTTCTTCTTCTTCTTCTTCTTCCTCCGTTTGGGTTGGAGATCCTCATTCAATAACCTCACATAAGTGTGGGTGCAGCAGAGCAGCGAAACGAAATAGACTGATTTTTCGGTCTAGAAGAGATCTAGCAAATTTAAGAAAATTAAATCTCGCTTAGTGCAATTTTGTTGTCTGTTTTTGACTGCTACAACAGTGAATGTGTTGGACACAGTCCCACATAGGCAAGGGCCAATAGTATGAGTGGGGTCGAATCACTTAGTTATACATGTTACAAGCTTATCACTCATAGGCCCTTACCTATGTGGGACTGTGTCCAACATTCACTGTTGCAGCAGTCAAAAACAGACAAAAAAATTGCTCTCAGCAAGATTTAATTTTCTTAAATTTGCTAGATTACCTGATTCATGGACTTTTCCACTCTTACTGTGCCACAAATTAGGGGACTCAGAATTGAAAGTGAAATTTTAAATAATTATTTTCCTCTCCTGTATGAATGATCTAGCCTGGAAAAGGGCCTGCTGATACACACAATAGCTATTGAAGCCTATTCACCCATAAAAGAGCTAGTCTGAGTACAAGGTTATCTTCAGATAAGCTTGTACATGTATAAGTGCAAGCTTATCTGAAGATAACCCACTCATAGGCCCTTGCCTATGTGGGACTGTGTCCAACATTCACTGTTGCAGCATTCAAAAACAGACAACAAAATTGCTCTAGGCACGATTTAATTTTCTTAAATTTGCTAGAATACCTGATTCAGAGACTCTTCAACTCTTGTATGTTGACTTCTGATTCCAAAACTGGAAAGCAGTACTTTAAAGGGCTTTTTCTCACTCCTCGTGTATACAGCAGCGGGGACTGGGCCAAGCTAAAATCATCTACAGTACGCTTATATGCCTCGACCTGAAGCGAAGAGTATAAATGCGAAGAGTGCTCAACCCGCTAAGCACGTGTGCGTATTGTGGTGCACTCGTAAGGCGAGTCTCGTTTGAACACGGCAATACACCTGCCGAATGTACTACGGAAATACGAGAGAGTAATTTGTCTTAACGGTCTATTAAAGGTCTTTGCGAAGTTTGCCTGACCCCGGAAGCACCTGATCTCTAGGGAAAAGTGCCCCGGAAGCTTGATTCGGCATCTGGCTTTGTTCTCCAGACGTTTGGGGAAAAACATTTTTGCATTGCATAATTCTTCCACAGGATCGTATATTTCTATATAGCGCCATCAGCGTTAGTATATATCGAAACGACTGTAATTCTAGGCTAGCGCACCAAAACAACTATGACAGCGCCGCCATAGCCAAGCATCTTCTACGAGAACTCCGCTGAATGGAAAGCAAACTGGTAAGTTTTTGTCTTTTTGTAGTTAAAATATTAGTTTAATACAAGTTTAAAAATCAAATTCATTTACATACATAGACATCATACAACATAAATACAGCAAAAATAGGGAATAAACCCTTGGAATTGCAAGGGAGGTGATATTGTAAAGTATACATTCAAATCTGCCAGTAATACACGTATGGAGTACGAGGTTATCTTATGATAACCTCGTATGTGTATGAGTGAAGATAACCTTGTACTCTAGACTAGCTTTTATGGGTGAATAGGCTTCAATAGCTTTTGTGTGTATCAGCAGGCCCTTTTCCAGTCTAGACAATTCATAGTCATACATGAGAGGAAAATAATTATTTCAAATTTCATTTTCAATTCTGAATCCCCAAAATTTGTGGCACAGTAAGAGTTGAAGAGTCCCTGAGCTGAATCAGGTAAGCTAGCAAATTTAAGAAAATTGAATCTTTCTTAGAGCAATTTTGGTGTCTGTTTGTGACTGCTGCAACAGTGAATGTTGGACACAGTCCCACATAGGCAAGGGCCTATGTCTATGAGTGGGGTTGAATTGAAACGCTTCGCAATCGTTACCATACCGTTATGATTTCCGACAAAGTTTTAAATAGGTGGGACCGAAGTATAGAAAAGGCCGAAGGTTCGACATCAATACCATGAAAACGAATCAGAGTTTCTTACCAATAATCAACACCATCTGACCACAAAGACAAAAATAGGTCTGCAGAGGTTTGTCCTTGTCATATTCTTCTTTTTCTCTGTTATCAGATACGACAATACTTCGCGATACAACTTTCGGCATTTTTACAAGATTTCAGCTCACGAAAATGGGTAAGGTGTCCTTTAAATCGTACACAAAATGAAAAAAAAGTAAAAAAAAAAAAAAAAATAATAATAATAATAACAGCAATAACAATAAAATAATGATAATAATAATGGCCAAACTATCGCTTCACTGAATTTAGCCTTTTCCAGAACATCTCTCTTTAAGAAAATTGATGAAGTATATCATACTTTGTAAACAGAACAGATCCCCTAACGTGCAAACCTTTTCCTCTAATAACCATAAATTGGATAATCTGAAAGGTATTGTTAACGGTTTTAATAAGCACTTTGCTAACATAGGACTGGAGCAAGCATCCAAAATAGATCCAAAAGGAAACGATTTTGATTTTTTTTTTCCTGATACATAAATAGATCAGTTTTCTTAAAACCTACTGATTATCTTGAAATAATAAACATAGTGAACTCATTTAAACAATGCAGTCATCTGGCCTCGATGAAATCTGTACCAATGTATTAAAAAGAATAATTGGTAGCATCCTAACCCCCTTGTGTTTATTTTTACTCTGTCCTTACACAACTGGTGTATTTCCGAACTTCTTTAAAATATCCAAAGTTATACCGATATATAAAAAATATGATGCCTCTGATCTATCGCCCAATTTCCATTTTGTCTAGCTTTTCAAAAATACTTGAACGTATCGTGTATAACAGATTGTATGATTTTTCGATGAAGTATGACCTCCTCTATATAAATCAATTTGGCTTCAGGAAGTCATATTCAACTGAGCATGCATTAGTACAATTGTATGACAGAGTGTCGAATGCCTTGGCTTGATCGTAAACATGTGATTGGCGTGTTTATGGATCTGAGCAAGGCATTCGATTTTTTAAATTGGTCTGACCACATCAAGTATATCTCTAAAACCATTTCACGCAGTGTTGGTGTTCTGTTTAAACTGAAGTTTTACCTCCCATTGAACATTCTATTCATATATGGGCGAATATATATGTCTGAATGACTCGATTTTAAGATATCAAAAAAAAAAAACCCCAAAAAGGGGGACTATAGTGCACCCTCAAAATATCAGATATAAACTTTCAGGCTACAGACTGCAATGTATATGTTTCATCTTTACAATGGTCAATTGCCACCTACTCTGACTGCCCTTTTAAAGCAAAATAAAGATGTTCATTCTTATCCAACTAGGCAGTCGAATAAATTTCATCTATCTAATCCCCAAACTGCCACTGCGCATAAATCAATTGTACATCAGTACATAGTGGTCCTGACACAGGGAACTCACTACCTTTGGGTAATATGAATGTTCACTCTGAAATCTGAATTTGCAAGCTGTCAAGAGAATGCCGCTTTTCCAATATGCTATTTAATTCATGAATGTATTTTTAATGACGTACATTATTTACGCTTCTTCATATCAATGCATATATATATACAGTATATGTACTTAGTAATGGCATGTGCAGACATGCCATTATAACTCTCTTATATCATGTCCTCATTCATTCTTCTCTCTCTCTCTCTCTCTCTCTCTCTCTCCTTCTCTCCCTCTCTCTTCAGTTCCTATCCATCTTTCTCCCTTTCTCCTTGCTGTTCTGCATCACCAGGACCTCCTCTACTCCACCGTAGTAAGATTTTATTTAAATATGTAAGGGCTCGCAAGGCGTCAAGCTTCTGCTTATCTTGGAGCTCTAAGTTCTGTTGGAAATACGTTTTCTGTGATCATAAATGTATTATATGTAAACTGTATATGTACTTGTATTTCTATGCAAAACTGAATAAATGAAATGAAATAAATGAAATGAAAAAAAAAAAAAAAAAAAAAAAATATATATATATATATATATATATATATATATAGTCACAGACTGTACCTATAGAGGGAAAGTCCACCCCTGATGAAATCAAATATTCTATCATCCTAAAATGTAGAAGAAAGTATTTTCTCAAAAATTTGGTGATTATATTAGTGTTTTACCTCTTCAACTTAGAGGCCGTGACCGCCGCTGAAATTGAAACAGCCCCACATAGTGATGGTTCCAATCTTTTTTTTTAGATGTGAAAATGGGGTCGGTCATGTACGTGTGTGACCACTTAAAAAAGGGCGTTTATAAATGTATCTGTAAAAACATTATGATTTGGACATTATTTTTTTCTTGTCAAAGAAAGGAAAATCTTTTTCATGTAGAAACTGATGATATATAAAATATCAATAACAGGTAATTTGATTTTCCGGCAATGAGGAAAAATTATGGTCACGTGTGTGACCGTTTGTTTCACTTTACAAAGAATGGCCCTAAAGTGCTTATAGTTCCAGAAAAAAAATACTGTACTCATTCAAATGTACGGTAACTTATCCGTATAAATTTTCTCTCTTATGTTCTGAAACACTTCCAAAATATTGTGCAGAGAGTGATCTTGATGATGCCATTATTAAAGTGCTATTACAGGGGTTTTACTTACTTTAAAAAATGGAGTAACATGCAAAAGAATGAAAAGATTGTCAACTACATAGTCTCAAAAACGAAATCATGAAATCAATGGAAGATGAAAAAAAGAAAAGAAAGGCTAATCTTTTTCGATAAGTAAAAGCGTTAGCTACCCTTGGAGAAGCTTGACAAAATCAAGTTAATGCTTGATGACGATCGGGAGCACATTTTTTATTTCAAGCTAGCATCTGCTTGCCCGGAAAAGCTTTTGTTCCAAAAGTAAGCATTTACTTTTTCTTACAAGCGAAGGCTTGTTCTTATAGCAAATACTTACTTTACTGAATAGAAGAGAAAAATGAAGTTTATTTTCCAGGATGATATTTCTAAGCAAATGCTTGTCTTCAGAAGCACTCAGTGCTTGGCATATGCAAGTGGAAGTTTTTTCTTGAATCTGGAACCTTTTACTTGCTAGTATTTGCTTGTTTTGAAGAAGTACGGATGCAAACAAAAGGTTAGAAAAAGAATTTGCTATATAGGTTATATCGATACCGGCCATTGCTATGACAAAGTGTTGTGGAGTATAGGCAATCTATTACATACGTAAATTATTATGCTTTCAAAACCAGATATTTTGGAAAAAGTTGGATAACGCTTGTTGTGATTATTCTTTCTAATTTACAAACTGATGGTTCTTCTTTTTGGATATTGTGTTTTATCACCTTAGCCAGAGTGTTTTACTACCTTTAAAATGACCTTTGCATAGAAATAAAATAATTAATATTCTTCTTGCAGTGCCGTCACTAGCTTTTTTCAAGGGGGGGGGGGGTGCCTTTTGGAAAAAAAAAGACAAAACTTACCAACTCCAATGTCAGGCAGTGGTGCTGGTGGCGCAGATATGAGCTGTTCGACACTACACAATAAGAACATGTCGCCCTTTTCAAAAGACACCCCCACCCGGCGACGCCCCCCCCCCTCAATTTTTTTTTTGTCTGGAGGGGGTTGCGTTCGCACCATCCGCACCCCCCCCCCCCCCCCTGGCGACGCCCATGTCTTGTTGCTTTCAGGCATGGAACTATAGGGCTGCATCCAATTTATTTTCCTTTGGAAATGTTGGGTGATAGGAATATACTAGTACATTTGAGAATAATATATATTCCATTTTTCATAACATAATAAGTGATATATATTATTTTCAAATGTACTGGTATACTCCTATCACCAAATTCTATAGAATTACTCTTTCTCACACTTTCAGAAAAAGAAAGCATCCAAAATAGGTTTGCACTATAAAGCTTTTATAGAATTTAAGACATTTGTAGAGAAACCGTATTTCTGAATGCGTGAGAAAGTTTACTATCTTATAGAATATTATTGCAATCTTTCTGTAAGCTCTTTGAAACTCACTACAGCATTTCCCTTTGTCATTTTCTTTCTCTCTCTCTCTCTTCTTCAATCTTTCTTTCTTCTGTCATTCTCTCTCTCTCTCTCTTTCTTCTCTCTCTTCAACATTTCCCCTTTTCTTTTAATCTCTCTCTCGCTCCCCCTCTCTCTTTATCTCCTCCCCATCTTCTCTCTCTCTCTCTCTCTCATCTTCTCTCTCTCTCTCTCTCATCTTCTCTCTCTCTCTCTCTCATCTCCTCCCTCTCTCTCTCTCTCTCCCCCTCTCCCTCTCTGTGATATATTTATGACTACTAGTATCATTCTGCCCTTCCAAGGTTTTCCACTCTTTATTTAAAATGCACCCACCCAATGCCATTTCCTTCTATTTTCACCACTTAAAATCCAATTATTACGAGAAACATTTCAGAAAAATACCTGACACTTCTTATATTTTCCTCTTTTGTTTATTATCATTCAAGTAACGCATTATATTCATGATCCTGACTGTTGTCTTCAAGAGTACATGTATCCAAAACAAAGCTCCAGAATATATCAACTCTCTCATCCTACCATATCAGTCTATGCATCCTTGCCTTCGCTCTAGTACAGACAGTAGCCTGCTCCATGTTCCTCGGACATACACCATAGCTGGTGACAATGCTTTCCAGGCATGTACTCCTAGACTCTGGAACAAGCTTCCAAGATTCATTCGTCTAGCCCCTTCTTTGGAGGTTTTCAAGAAACATCTCAAAACTCTGCTTTTCAAACAGTAATCTTATCAACAATAATATCATTCTTTCACTGCCTCTTTTTGTTTTTGTTTGTTATTGATGTTCAGTGCTGTGAAACAACTCATAGTTTGTAAGAGCGCTATAGAAATGTAATTATTGTTTTGTATCTTATTGTATCTTTTTGCAATGCTTAAATTATTTGACCAATTACATGTCTATGAACAAGCATGTACGAAAGAAAACGTTTCTCTGGAGAAAACTGAAATTTATGATTTTTTTTTTCCAGACTATGCAAATCACAAAGCAATTTCTCAAGGGCATGTCTATAAAAATCATATGTCCAATAACATCTCTATGAACAAGCAAGTATGAATGAAAACATTTCTCTAAAGAAAATGAAATTTATGATTTTTTGCAGACTTTACTAATCACAAAGCAGTTTCTCAAGGTTTTTTTCCCATTTCTTATATGATTCTACTGTGAATTATAATAAGTTTCCCTTTACTTGGTTGTTGAAGGAAAAAAATTGAATCGGGCATGTAACAGGACTATGAACAAGCATGTAACAGGACTATAAACAAGCATGTACATGTATGAAAGAAAAAAAATTATGGAGAAAATGAAATTAATGATTTTTTTTACCCAATACTAAGAGTTGCCAATTTATGTTTGATCTATCACAACTACAAATCTTCATACCTTTCTTATCCTTTTTTTTTTCCCTGAATGTTCGCTAAATCTGTCATTTTTTTTCTTTGGCAGTTAGTAAAGTCAGCGTGATGGCAATGTGCTATGGCCCATGAGACCAACGATCCATAAGACTGTGCAGTGCTGTGCAGGCTTTCTGAAAAGTTATTTCAAGGGTTCACAAGAACAACGGCCCAGAAGATTGACATGTCAGTCTCCCTCACCTTTTGACATCTATTCTAGGGGTTTACAAGCTGTCAGTCTAGGGAGCTGTCCATCTACTGGGATGTGCTGAGCCAGGGAAGTCTTCTACTTCAATACTAATACAAGACACATAAAAATGACAGATACCATAATAGTTTCATATAGATTGAAAGCAAATAGTTTTTATTTGATGGAGTATGTTTGCCAGCTGGGGCGCTGTTTTATTTGACAAGTTATAGCTTCTTTTTTTTTATTACATTGATTGATTGCATAACATACATACATACATACATACATTGATATATATATATTTATATACTTTGATACACACATACTCTTCAACAATGAATTCTAAATACATACCTAAGTATTTCAGGTATATGAAGAAAATGTAACACATCTACTGTAATATTGTTCATATTCTACTTTGCTCCCCTACATTAGTAATAAATACAAGTTTGAACATCTGCTCAGTTAAATAGAAGAAAACAAGTTTCCCTTGTAATAAAATGAAGGAAAATACATTTAAAACTTTAGTGTAACTTTAAGTACAACAAGTGGATTTGTCAACTCATCCACCAAGAGAGAAACAAGCTTGTGAAAGCACTGGTAAAGAAAACCCAATGGTGCATTGAAAGGCAGAATTAATGTGACGTTTGCAGTTGCTGAATTTGGATTGAATGAATGTTCCATAAAACAGGGCTGATCAAAAACATGTATGACACACACACCGTCCGTCAGCTGAACTGAAATAAATGGTAAAATACATATTTTGTTTGGCACATAAAGAAGTATTCTTTAAGCACGTAATAAAACCCAGTCTGTATCGATTCTTGAAGTATTACATATCTAAAACCTTTAGTTGGAATCTATTTAACCATGAAATAAATGTCGGCAAAAGTATCAAAAGTGAATTAATGCTTTTAGCTCTTAAACAACTCTGAAATTGTAATAACTTGTTTTGTGCTTACTAGACAATAACCAAGGGGGAAATAAAAATAAATAAATAAATAGGGAAATATGAAGCATGAAGTCAAGCACGGTGGAACCAGACTTAATACATCATTAAAAAGTGACCCTGTATTTTCCAAAGCTACCACATACAGATTCTATCATAACTACTGGCAGAAGGGGTTTTCCATTCCAGAAATAATCATGTTACTGAATGCTGTTAAAACTATACCCCAAAAATGCATTTTGTCACAAGTGAAATAAGCTGGTGATGGTTTTTTGAAGTGGGCAGATTTAATTGGGTGGTGAAGTTCTATCATGAACCAATGCACTGAAAATAGTGGTGACACCTAATTTAAACATCTCATCTGCATACCTCCAGTACACATGTGTTTCCCACCAAACACACAATACAAATAAATAAACCTGATTCCTCATTCTACCTTTTCTTCTCTCTTGGAAACAATCAAATGGATAACATCAATCAACGTTTTCTTTTTCATTTTACAATCACTGAAGTCCCATTCGAATTTGAAATGAACTACACAATTTGAAAGAAAAATGCATACAAATCTTAATTAAAGACCTTTCATTTCTCAACTGTACTTTTTTAAATTGGCAGCATAATTATGAAATATGAGAAGTTCTCCCAGTACAAAATCACAAGACATATTTCTTGTTTCTACCTTTCCATAAGACAAAGTACACATCTCATATCTGTCAAGAGGGCATCTGGACAGTGTTAGAGTGCCCTATCATATGAAAATAAGTTATGGCACAATCAGCAATGTTTTGTTCATTTTATGTCCAAGACAAACAACAAATTGCTTGCATATTCCAGAGATGATGCAATGACTAATGATACATGTAGTTATGACATGGGCAAAGATCCCTGTAAGTTCAGTGCTTTAAACTGAACAGTGATTCCACACAATTAATTCAAGTTTCATCTCTAACTCTCCTATTTCAATCAGCTACAAAAATCCTACACATCCCAACTTCATCATCAAACAGAGGAATACAATAAATCAAGATAAGAGAAGAGTCATTCACTGTTCTGAGAGTATCTTCTTTGTTGACTGAACAGTGAGATGTGGCCATTTCGAACAGGCTTTTTACACATATCACTGCTTCCATAAGATTTCATCTGTTTTAAGTACTTTTTTATTCCTCTAAATTGCACTTTTTACAAACCTTTCCTTTAAACGATTTGAACTGAATCTGTTCTAGTAATATTACATCAGGCATACATAGTTTAGGATAACATTACAAGACATATTTGTACAAGCTAGATCAGCCAATTTCCTTGCATAAAAATCAGGAGTATTTTACATAGTGTTTGCTAGATCAGCAAACTGGCTGACCTTCACACTGAAAGTCAACATACACATTGTTGTGATTACATGCATGATATGATTATCATTCAAGTATAAAAAATAAATATTCCATTATCGACATGCAAAGATTCTGTTAAATAACTGACATATTTGACGAAATTCATTAGTCACAAGACTATTAAATGTTAATGCGAGAAAGGAACAATGGTAACATTCAAACGTTCATTTGTACATTTTTTTCTTGAAAAATATAAATATATTATCATAAGAGACATGGAAAGAAATGCTGTGAAACAAGTAAGATTTTTTTTTAGACTGCACTTGAAACAGGAGTGGGTATGATATTAAGGGAGTTGCAGGCTAGTTAAGTAGAGTTTTGGCAAGAAATCCTTATTTATAACACTTTCACTCAGAAAAATTCTTTTTTTTGTGCAAGTAAATTAACAATCAAAGGTCAACCATGAACAGGCCCTTTGTTTCTTGTGACACACACTTATGAAAGTTAAAGCAAATAATTTGTGTTACTGTTACTAGTAATTCATAAACATTAACAAAATTGAAAAAAGTATTAAATGATCACAACAGAAAATGACCAAAAAAAAGGGCCTGTATTCCAACAGGAATTATAATGATCACAAATTGATATTTTTGAAGGGGCAAGACAGAATAATGATCAAGACAGTTTTAAGGGGATATTTTTTACAATGAAAGAAAATCTGTGACAGCAAATTAGAATAAGATGGACCGCACTGGGTAAAGACATAAACAGATATCTCAGTTGTGCTGACCTGATTATTATGATTCCGAAGAATATTACTGATTTGTCATTGTGATGTGCACATGAATGATGTGGTGAAGGTGGTGTTGGTGGTGGTGATGATGATGTTGGTGGTGATGATGATGATGATGATGATGATGATAATGATAATGGCAGACAAAGATGATGATGATGATGATGATGATGATGATGATGATGATGATGATGATAATGATCAGACAATAAAGATGGTGATGATGATAAAAAAATAAAAATGAGGCAAACAGCACAGGAAGAACTACTGTTAGTGCTGATAAAGGTAACCTGCAAACAGGATCCAGGAGTAATCTAGAACAGATTTTTTGAAAACTTATTTACAGACTGAAAAGGTCACAGATTAACTGTATTGCTAAGACTGAAGACTTTTTCACCCCACAAGCAGTCTTGAAAAATATATATTAGAATTGTACATAACATACTTCATAGTCCAAACACACATAATACTGAAAAGTATTTACTGCCAATGAATGTCTATACCTTCACTGAGAAGGTTGCAGCCTTCAAAATATATAATGCCTAGTTAAAACATGTTGGGGGCAGCCAACATGTTGTTTGAATCTTTGATGCACTTCCAAGCAGCACAGGGTAACACCAACACAATGATTCACTGCAGTTCACACGGATCAAGCTTGTCCCATTAAAAAAAAAAAAGTCTTCAATCAGTTCTCAATATCAGATCTCAAAAGCAGGTTTCAACACGAGAGAAAACTGGCATCTAGCACTAGCTGCAATAGCTTGAGCATCCCACAGTAGAACATCAGACAAAAGAGAGGTGTCACGGGTGAGATCCCTGACAGTGTCAGGAGTGGAATCTCACACTGATGTCAGGAGTGGGATCTCACGCTGATGTCAGGAGTGGGATCTCACGCTGATGTCAGGAGTGGGATCTCACGCTGATGTCAGGAGTGGGATCTCACGCTGATGTCAGGAGTGGGATCTCACGCTGATGTCAGGAGTGGGATCTCACGCTGATGTCAGGAGTGGGATCTCACGCTGATGTCAGGAGTGGGATCTCACGCTGATGTCAGGAGTGGGATCTCACAATGATGTCAGGAGTGGGATCTCACGCTGATGTCAGGAGTGGGATCTCACACTGATATCAGGAGTGGGATCTCACACTGATGTCAGGAGCGGGATCTCACAGTGATGTTAGGAGTAGGATATTCACACTGATGTCAGGAGTGGGATCTCACACTGATGTCAGGAGTGGGATCTCACGCTGATGTCAGGAGTAGGATATTCACACTGATGTCAGGAGTGGGATCTCACACTGATGTCAGGAGTAGGATATAAAGCTGGTGTCAGGAGTGGGATCTCATGATGGTGTCAAGAGATGCTTTTTCATGCTGGTGTCAGGAGATCTCACAATAGTATCAAGTGTGGGATCCATGATGGAGTTAAGAGGATGATCTCACACTGATGCCAGGAGTAGGATCTCATGCCGGTGTCAAGAGTGGATCCCATATTGGTGCCAGGGGTTGAATCTCATGGTTTGATGACCTTTGATAGCTGCCACATGGCTTCTTCATCCAAATACTCTGAGAAATCATTGAAGACTAACAGAACCTTCTCGTCTTTCTTCAGCGTATCATAGTGACTAATTGGAGAGACAGAAAGAGAAATATGAGATTTGTTTTGCTTGATGAGTTGGTCTTTATGAAATGAACAATGTTTTTCATTCCAACCAAGCATTAAAAGCTGAATCACAATCCCTATCTTCCAATTTCTGTTTTTATAGGACACCCCCTTTTCTTGATGTTCCTCATCACAAGTTTTTGTCTGCATGAATGCAAATCTTATCACCTCAACAATTAGTTGTCAAAAAGTTTCCTTTATTTTTATGTACCACTATGATTTGATTTCTGACATTTGATGGCGAAGATGAGTCTCTTGTAAAAGGTAACAATGAAGGGTGACGTAACATAGATTTTGGCTCTTTAAAAACTTGTTTTGTCCACAAATTTGAAACATAATAAACCATAGGTATATTCTGCATATCTAAACTCAAAGCAAGATAAAAATCAGAAAAAAAAGAATTTCTATGTGGACAATATGCAAATGGAACCTTCCACTACTATAGTCAGGATACAAAAGTTTTTCTGCTTGAAATCATATAATCATGACCAAATCTATTATTTTTCCTTTTCTTTTTTTAAAGACTGTCTTGAAAGGCCTCGAAACTTACTGTTGTTTGAATCTGCGCATGCTGTCTAAGATTTGAAAGTATTGCCAACACTTGACGAAGTTGACACCCCCATTATCAGGTAGTTCCTCAGGGTTGCCGATGTGCACGAAGGTGATATCTTGTAAGATCAGACCACTGAAAGACACAAGATATTAAAAATCAACAGAAACATGATCAACGCCTTGCATTGTACGGGCTCTGTGCAAAAGCAATTTGTGACTTAGACTTTAAAAACAGTGTTTCATGCTTGAGAACTGGCTTGAGCTCTGGCCTACGGATTGGCCTATGGATTATACAGAATTCCTCATCATTTCATTACAGTTTTCACTCGTTAACCACAGTGTAGTTATTGGGTATACTAGTAGGAAGACTTCAACATGAAGCCAAGGTAACAATGTCCAAAGAGCATGGAGACTTTACTATGATATGTGCTAACCAAAACTGATGACTTTATTTTAACCAACTGCTTGGAAAGCAAGTATAGACTTGTAGATAGATCGATCAGGCGACCTATGGTTTTAAATCCTATCCTAGGGACTTGGTACTTAAAATTTGAGCCTTATCAAAGGGCACTAGCATCTGATCTTGTTTTGAAACTGGGACCTCCAGGTTATGAGTCGACTGCTCTACCACTGATCTATCATGCATCCCTGACTGTTAATTCTATCATCATTATTAATGTTATTTCCAAATTTACAAAGTGTTGGAGAATTGTTGATATGAAGGGCAACTTACAGGTAAGGTATGCAAGGTGGCTCGGCTTCAGCTAATGCAGCCCTGTAGCAACGGAAGGATGATGAACTGTCAATCAGAGTACAGTACTCCTTCAGACCCTGCAAGATAGACAAAAATTAACACTTCGAAGTCTTATACCACTTCTATACACTGGAATAGCTAGCAAATTATACTTTTCCTTAATGTGTCAATTGCTTTTCATATTGAACACTCACACAATTGAAACAACTTTCACAAAAAGGCGAATAACCAGAGGAGCCTTCATGGCTTTTCTTATACTGCAACAGTACTGAAACAATACTAGAAAGTGGTCAGTCAGCACCAGAATCCCAAGTATTAGATTGTAGAGACACACTCGGGGGGGGGGGGGGGGGGGGGCAAGAAAAATAGTAAACCACATTCCACTGTATATATTATATTAATGTATTCCATTAGAATTTAAAAAAAAACTTAAAATTATTTTTTTTCTCCATTCAAGTGAAGTTAATCTAATTGTAATCTTTCATAAGTAAATATCCATCCTCTTTCCTCTCTTCCTTCCTCTGTTTCTCTTTTACTGTGTTCTTTCTTTCTTTCTTTCTTCCTTCTTCCCCTTACATCCTTTTTTTTTCTTCCTCCCCTATACACTCTTTCTTCTGATCTTCCTATTCTTTATTCCCTCTTTTTCTTTCTTTTTCTTCTTTCTTCTTCCCTCTCTTCCTTATTTTTCTCTTTCCGTCATCCTATCTTTCAATCTCACTGCAAAGCTGGGATTGCTTATTACCTCTACAGTTTGTCTCTGCCATTCTAGCCTCCTCACTGGAGCAGAGTCTAGTGCTGATAACACCGCCAGGTATGAGTTGAAGTTGTTCAGCTTCCGTAGGTGCTGTTCATATAAAGAGACAGAATACAAACTGTTAGCCACTCCTAAACTAAAGCAATCCAAGTAATCAATGTGCTTATTAAAATGTTTATCAATAGAAAAAAAATTTCAGGCATCTCTTTCTTTTGAAAGCTTTTGACTTTAAAAAACAATAGGATCACTCTCAGTAGTTCATGAAAATTTGTTTTCACTACATATGTAGGTGAATATTCAATGATTCAATGAAACTAAAAGAGATCAGGGCCCTGTTTCATAAAACTTGTTATCAATAACAAGTTACAATAATGGTTAAAGCTACTGAAATCCTAGAATCTGACTGGCTGAGAGCAAATTTGTCACAGAAATGGGGCAGTGGTTATTGATAACAAGTTTTATGAAACAGGACCCTGATGAAATGTACCAATATAATAAACACCATTCTCTTGAAAAGAATTCAACACTATAAAAAAGTGAATAACTGTGGTAAATGCTGACTGGTAAATCATACCTTCATTACTTTGATGAACTTGACAAGGAGCTTTTCCCTGTCTTGACCCTTGGGTTCCTGAAGGATTAATGACCTCACCCTGTAATATGGAAAGCAACAAAACATCATTATAAGATCAAAGTATTATACCTTTATCTTTGCCAAAAGGCATCAACTATGCATGTTTCTGAAATGATTGAGACGATAAGAAACTGAGGAAGACAAAGAAGGAACAATAAAAAGGTGATACTTACCAGTAGGACATCTTATTAAAGTGTTCTGTGAATATTGTTAGGTTGGGACTGAGTTCCTCTGATTGCTCCTTTGCCCACATCAAAACCTCCGGAATCTAAAATTGAAAAATGTGATGACAGTATTACTTCAAGGATCCTGCACTTCCCCCTCAAAAATTCTCTGACTATTCGATGACAGAATAAAAAAAAATCCATCACCTTTTTTTCTTGGCAATGTCACATAAATTTAGGATCTTGCAATACCTCCAGACCTGTGTCTGCGATGATGGACTCATTACTTACTGAAGAAATCATATGCTCTGGCAAATTTAAACTATATTTATTTTCCATGACTTTTCCATGACTTTTAAAAAGTTCACTTTTTTCCTGCCTTATCTAGCCTGGAAATATGTTTCCAAATTTCCAAGATTTTCTCAGATTTTCCATGACCACTAGAACTCTGATATCTTGTACAAACTTCTTGAATTATGAAGCCATTTACATGGCTTCATAAAAAAATAATAATGGGATTTCAAAGTAAAAATGGCACAATGAACCGTGTCAAAATGGATAAATTTAAACAACACATGCAAAAATTGATCTGTTCATGAACCATGCGATTTATGTCATCCATAAATATATCTAAATGAGAAAGTGAACTACACGAGATTGATTCATACTAAAAGTCTGTGCATATAGCTTATAAGTTTCACTTGTGATGGTTCTGCCAAGTAAATTGTCCAACATTATGATTTATATTCAAATTATGTTTCCAAGAAATTATAATTACCCATTACCCGTTATTAATCAATAGAATGTACATTGTGTATACCATGAATTGCCGGAAGCCAAGTGTCATTAGTCATTATCAACCACAGAACGGTTTGATGGAAAAGAGCATCCACAAGCTCACATTAAGGATATGATTTTTGAACTGCTTTTGATATGTTTTGAATCTTTACAAGCACCTAAACAATGTCATATATCAATCGCGATTGCTGAGCTACATGGACTGTCTTACCTCAATTTTCTGAAAGAGTTCCGAGTCCAGAATGGTCATCTGTTCTGCGATGTCTTGACCCGATATTTCATTGATCGATGGTCTCCTGCAAACAAAACAAAGTAGAATAACTTCATATTAAAAACTTATAAAATTGACACAATTTCACTCCTTGCTTTAATTTTCTAACATATGAAAAAGTTGTTAGGAATTATAATTTTTTTTAAAACATAAAAATATTGATAGCTCATACTAATTTACTATTCACTTCTAATACTGGTATAGGGGTAACATGAATATTCATAAACAACTTAATGATTAATGAATATGTGATGTTCATGTCATTAATCTGATAATGAATAAAAAAAAGAGCTCAGTCAAAACAATATGGAAGGATCACTTAGGAGGAAATACATGTAAGAAACCTCATTGTAGACAAGTAGCTGCTAAGGCAACTTTCTTTTTTTTCTTAGAAAGACATTTCAAGGAAAATTACATATGTTGTCTCAACAGAGATTGGTCTGAAATACAGGTTAAATGTAAGTGCAAACTAATTGAGGAAAAGGACAACCTAAGCCACGCCAAGGATTAAAAAAACCCCCAGCATTATCATATTCCTGTGATTATTTTGTCACACTATCTCCCATCGAAACTCTGAAATCTGGGAAAAAAAGACATCAGCAATTATCAGTGCATACTTCGACACGCTGCATGTATTGACAGGAACTTTCAATATAAATAAGGAAGTGTGGGGATTGAGCATACTAGGGAAATTCCCTCTCTCTACAGTGAATATATTTCACTCTTATTCCCAATAACTTCAACAGAAAATCAAGTGATTATACTGTTAAGGATTCACAAAATAGCAATGGCTGTCATTTGTAAGGTACCGCTTTTGATACTAAAACTTCAAATCTCCTTCCATTTTCAGTCATAATAAAACAGAAACGTTGACTTGTATTGTGTATACTGCTACTCTATCTTAGTGCAAAGAGACGAAAGAAAAGTGATTTTGGTAGTTCACTAATATCGAATACATATAGCAAGGCTTCTAGAAGTGTCATTCCAATAACAATAGATGAAGCCGATTCAACACGTTGGAGCAAGGTTATGGAATATTTCAAAAGCACTGGATTAAAAAGGAAATTCTTCAATTTCAGCTTTTCAGATGTCTTTAAGAGCAACGATTGCTCAGAGATCTTTAACTGTTAAATAATGTCATAAAATTTTGATTTCTAAAAATAGGTTTACTCTAAAGTTAACTAAATTTTGTATTCAAGGGTTACAGTTCCACCAGACCAGTAACTTACGAGATGGAGATGCCGACGCCCCATAGATGCTTGCTGTTGGTGGTCAGAGCTTTCTTGTTGTTCTCTATCTTGGTCAGGACCTTATCACGGAGGATCTTGGCAAGCATGAGTTCTCCATCACAGAGAAGTTGGAATACCAGCTCCATTAACATCTTCAAGATGTCATCTTCTGTCTGTCCTCTGTGGAGACAAATTAAAATACAACAGAACCTTGTTAAGAAAGAACACTGTTAGAACAAACTCACTTTAACAAAGTAAATTACCCAATCTAACCAGGTAAACTACCCAATCTAACAAGGTGAATTTACCAATCTTAAATCTTTCTTATTGTTTGTATAGACATACAAGTAATATAACAATATTTAAATTATAACTGAGTAATTATCTTGGTCCCAAGAAGTTTATTATTACAAGGTTTAACTGCATAAGATTGTTTATTGTCTTATTTATCTTAAGTGAAGCACGCAAATTTTGTCTAAGACATACTCCAGCGACAGTTGCTCCACGGTGATTTTTTTTAATACTAATCAAATTTCTTACTCTGAAGACAGAGTCCAACACTACGCTTAACCCTAACCCTTAAACCTCACTTCAAACCTAGAGTAACCCAAGGCTTAACCCAGTATCTTTGACAACATAAAGCCTAAGCAAAGGTTGTTGGACATGTGTTGTAATACTCCCTGGAAGTTCTACTTACATGAGATCTCCAGCTACCCTGAGGAGTAAGAAGAAAGCATTTCGGTTGGCTCTCCTGGACTTCATGTCAGTCTTGTGTCGGAATTTCTTATACGTAAGCATCAGTTAAAGATAATATGGTAAAATATATATATATATATATATATATATATATATATATACATATACACATATCTGTTCTCCTCCCTCCCTCCCTCCTCCTCCTCTTCATCATCATCAACACCACCATTTCAACTATCATCAACCGAATTACAAAAAAGCCCTTTTTTATTACTACCATAACTTTGCTTCATCACATTTATCATTATTATCATCACTCATCATTATCATCAATCAGTACTTTCTCGGTTTTCATTTAAATAAGACTATCATTATCACCATTGAATCACTCAAATCAAAATCATCGCTACTGCCAGTGGCAATCTAATGAACAAAATGCATTTAAAGGATATCTGTAAAGAAGTTTGTTGAGTAGATCTCTTGAGTTGATGAACATTCTGTACGTCGTCAGGAAAGCTTCGTAGTACACTAGATCTGTAATGTAGGAATATAATCAGAAGAAATGGAACAAAATCTGACAAAATGAAAGACGAATGCATACATAGAGATCACTTAGATATTGAAATCACTCATCTATTCATGTTCATGTTGAAGGGGCTTGTGCCAACACAAGGCAAAGCACCATTAAAATGCCTGGCCAGAGCACAGAGATGAGATGCTCTGTATGCATACACAAAAGAATCCCTACCCATTCAACATCGCCTCTTGTTATGTGAACATTACGATTCATATACATACATGTACCAGTGAATTGGTTTTAATTTTATGGTGGAAAGCATTTACAAGGGCTAACAACTCAAAACAACCCCTCTCCATCCACCCCCTCCCCCTTACTGATCTGCTTTGGTTCTTATCATTTTAAATTTTTGTTGTTGTCATAGACAGTTTTGTGTTTGTATGATTTGCTTATACATTGTTTTATTGAACATATGTTCCTTATCTTCTGTTTGGGTTTTGTGATAATTCTATCATGTTTTTGATTTGATTAGATTAAATGAAGTGGGAAAAAAACTTTCAAAGGACTGTATTAAACTTACCTTTCCTATCTGCATCAGCTGCATACACAATCAATGAATCAATAGGACCTCCTTTCACAGGGTTACCTTCCTCCTGTACAAATATAACACATCAAACAAATCAATTAAAATCACAGAAATTGAATAATATCACAGTAATAGCATATTAGAATATCTAGCATTACGAGGGGGATACTGCTATGATTATCTAGATACTATTAGGTTTGATTTACAGAATATTTGGCTTTAATAGCTGGAAATGGTGGGGATTACCGATTCATTTGGGCTTGATTTTACAGTATTCTGCCTTAACCTCTGTACTGCTTAATGAAAGTCACTGATGTCTAACATGTCAACGATAATGCCTTCACTTAACGTCTCATCTTCATAAAATTGATATAGGCTTGATTTACAGAGTATGTGGCTTTAAAAGTTGCATGCACCCAAGGTTATCTTCAATTTGGGCTTGATTTCACATCATTTTGGCTTACCTCTGTACTCCATGATAGTAGCTCACTGACATCCAACATGTCTAGGATTCCACCTTCATGAAAGCTCTCTTCTGGTTCACACTCACCCTCTGAGGGCAGCCTTCCAGAGACAGGTAACTGAGCACCACTGAGGAAAAGAGAATATAAATATATACAAGATAAGCTTTTAGGAGCTACAAAATGAAAGTGGTCAAAATATGCATACATGTACATATTTCTGAAACTAGTCAGAAAAACTTATCAGAAACTTTAAAGTAGATATTCACTGATTTTTAAAACTGACTTAAGTTTCATTATTGCGTAGGTGAAGCTTAGACCGGACAAGTTTGTCAAAATTCGACGCTTGCAAACATTCGAAGTAATGATTATTATCAATTACAAATTGCTAAAATACAGCCCCGACATAGCACCTGAACAGCTCTCCGAAAGCCGCTGAAATGTGTGACGTCAAAGACAGGACGTTAATTGCACAAGCAGACGATGTCCCATAACATCTCACATATTTTCAGTGCCTGTTTTGTCATCTTCTCTTCAGTTATTTCACTTCACTAGCATTAGTCTAGTATGTTTAATACATATATTGCCTCACTCTAAACCCCGTGCATGGGTTTATTTGGATGGAAAATGAAGCGTTACAAGAATAAAGGAATCAGTTGCTTGTAAACAAAATAGACGCCATTGCATTCACAGCTGCAGACACCGCTGGACGTTCGGCGTTGAATGAGGGATGAATACCGTCCTTGCAATCATTCAGCGGGCTTTTCAATTTGAAAGTGTGGTTTCTTTGATTGTTCATTAACCCTCATCCTATATATTTACAAACAAAAGATTTCAGTAATCAGAATCTGTTTCATTCCTATTTTAGAATGGTGTGAAATATGGGCATGTTTGAATACACTAAATTCTTTATAATTTGAGAAATAACTGCACTGCACTTATGTTCATTCTTTATGGGACGTCGTCTGCTTGGACAGGATTGTTCCCTTTATTGAAGTCATTGAAACATTGTCATTTTTTTGGCGAAGCGCTTGTATATCGCAGATGCTGGGAGGTAGTTTTATTTGTATTATTGTTTAATTACCTGATATGTAGTTGACTTTAAACTGATACGATTGCTATCTGTTAACTTGCCAGTTTCTAGTGATACATTATTTATCATATTTGTGATTTTCTTTGAATGTGTACTTTAAGGCAAAAAGAATATTGTTACTAAGTGCGTTTAGAAAGAAATAGGTCCGTTTTTTTATATCTTTGTATCCCAAGTGTGTTTTCATGGTCACCTGGTTGAAAAGGGCACAAATATCATACAAAGTTAATCCACATAATGATTACTTTATTTCAACACAAAAATTCATCAGTGTTTACATTCACTTGTAACTTTGTAAATGTATCTTCCCATCTCAAGAACTTTGGATGGACATTTTGTCATCAAATACAGAATGTAATGAATGTTACAGGAGACAGACATTGCAAATGCTGAACTATATTAATCTTCCTAGTCCTATAAACTTACTTGTGCACATGTTGCTGATTGCCGTTTTCTATCATACTCTCTGATTTTTTCTTGAGGTCGTACATGGGTGATGACGGTCTCTCAGGGTTGGTATAATGCCTCGATCTCAACAGGTCGGAACTCTGTCACCATCAAGTACAAAAAAATATATTATCAGGTTTACACATTGTAATATGATAAATATAATTCTTTTCCTTTCACATTTTCAATTTTACATCTTGTTATGTATGTACTTCAAGTGCATTTATTTGGAGTGATCTTTCATATAAAGAAATATTTTAGACAACAACAATGCTTTAGCATTTAATTCTCATTTCTGGATAATGCACAGGCCTGTATTGATTTGGTTCAAATTTTTTGTTTTCATTTTCATTTGTAACAAGAACAAAGGTGTAATATAACTCATTATCATTTGTATGAAGGGTTTTCAGGCAACCAGGAAAATTGGCGTATCTCATGGTTTGCGCAAAAGTACCCGGATGACAGTGCAATTTTAAAACAATATCTCATGGTTTGGGGTGCGTGTGGCGTGCAAAAAAGAGAATATGGATTCAATTATGCAAAAATTAAGACAATGGATGTATGTGCGCAGCCCTTGCAAGATGCTTGGGTAAAGACAAAATAATGTTTTTCTACCTGTGTTTTATATGGAAGTCAATACAAAAACATAAGGACATGAAATGGTGAAAACTGAGGAACTAGGTTTCATACAATTAATAATAATATTGAATGGATTTTCTTTTGTTGGACACAAGGGTAAATATGCTCATCAGATCATGCGATACACCCTTTCATATACCTCATACATAGATTCTTATTCACTGATTGGTCAAAACTATATCACATGACAATCATTGCATCAGAGGGCTTTGGCATTCTATCACCTGACCTAAGGTCAAATGATAGAACGTCAAAACCCTGTGATAGAATGCGTAACCCCTCCACGACTTTTGCACACACGTACATACACAAAATTTGGTTCAGGTATTAAGAGCGCATTCGCGAGTTGCTAGGCTACGACTATGTTAATCAATATACGCACAGCGCGTAAGAAATTCAACATGAATCAATGAATCAACGAAAAGGATGAGGTATATAAAACAAATATGGACTGCTCTGTAATCGGATGGTGGTGGAAGTTGGGGTGATAGAAGGACCGGTATGAACACCACCTTGGGAGTGAAAATTTCCACCATCATCCTCATGAGCAGTCAATATTTGTATAGTATCCCACTCGAGGGCATTCAATATTATATAATTATCTAAAGAATACTTTTTTTTTTCCTTTTCATTGAACTATCATTCATTTTGCATTGCATGGAAAGACAGATCACATATCATGTGTCTACAAAAATGTTGACTGGATGTAGGGCAACCCCCTTCCGCCCTCCCCCCTCCCATTAACTTAGTATCACTCAGTGAATAATGAGCCTTTCTCAAATAAAATCAAACACAATCCACTTACATTCGGGACTGAATCTTTCATCTTGGGTGGTATGGCCGGGGGCAGCTCATCGCTATCATGACTACCCTGTGACATCGTCTCGTAGCCCTTGTCGTAGCTCCGCCCTGCGGTGCCCCCAGACACCTCAAAACGTTCCTGATGGGCATGGTGACCCCTAGCCACGCTACAGGTACTGCAAGTCGATACAGAGTCCGAGAGGCCCTGGCCGTCCAGACGGTAGGAGGCCTGGAAGAACTCCTCTCGACGTTGCATGTACTCGTAAGGGGAGGCGTGGCTAGAGCAGTTGTACGCTAACATGTGGGTGGAGATCGAGGACTGCTGGAAGGACAGTTCTACGCCATCAGTGTTGTAGCCACCCACGAGGTCCAGGTAGGTATTGACTGAAACAGAAAAGAGATGATTATATATCAACAACAAGTACAGAGAAGTGTCAAGGTTGGCTTGTCTAATAGATATGACAGAGCGAATGGGGGGAAGGTGATTTTTCTGTATAGATTTTATCGATTGCTCTATAAGTGGGTTCTGGGGAATAAACTACAAGTGCTGTCTATCAGCAAAAAGCATGAATCTCCAGTTTAAGAAAAAAAAATTTAAAAATTAAAAATAATTCCAGCAACTCACTAGTCATTTTATGCCGAAAGGTCACAAAAGGTTCATTCAGATTTCAATTTACTGATAAATCTGGACATTTAGATTATTGGGTCCGCTCGCTATTCATAGGAACCGCTATTCATAGAAAACCGCTATTCATTTAACACGCACTATGAATAGCAGTCCTTGTGAGTAGCTATGAATAGTGGTCCTTATGAATGGATGTCCTTATGAATAGCGAGGAAATTTGTCTATGGTTTGCTCGCTATTCAGAAGGACCGCTATTCGTACAAAATCGCTATAATAGTCACGCGTTATGGATAGCGGTCCTTATGAATAAGTGGTCCTTATGAATAGCGGTCCTTATGACTAGCGAGGTTACCCCTAGATTTTAACAGTGCATGCTGCTAATTATCTCACATTTACTTACTGTGTTTGCTTTTTGGTGGGAGAGGAGGCGGACCATCAGACTCTTTCCTAAGATCAATGTCCCCACTTGACGTAAACTTGGCGATTCCTTTCGGGGTTGCACACGCCACCACGTCAGGCTGCGGTGCCTCTGAAACAAACACCTCCTCCAGCTTTTTGCTCAAAGCGTCTGCTTCCTCAGGTTTCAAGTTCTCGTAGGCAGACAGCTGCCGAACTGTCCTTGGCTTCACCTTGGCTGGGAGCGCCGGAGGGGGCGTGCCATCGCCCCCACTACTCTCCCCACCACCCCCTACACTGGTAAATCCCCCATTGGTAAGTCTTCTCTCCTGATAGTACATGACCGATTCATGCATGGAATACGATTGCACAGTCTGTCCCATTGGGGCAGGGCTCAGGGTGCCTTCCGAGCGACCCGATGTAAATGAAAGTCTTGACATATCAACGCTCTGTTCTGTGGTTGTCGTTGACGTATCCCAGTCATCGCTATGATAGCTTGAGAGCTGGGTACTGTGCATGGAGTCAGGCCTACTGTGAGAACTTGTGTTGCTCAGGTCCGACTGCTGACTAGTGACCGACATCGAACTGCCTGAAAACGATCGGCTCAGGTGGGGATTATTGTTGTTGTGTACTGAAGAATGCATAGGAAAGGGGGAGTCGCTGGGTTCGTTGTCATAGAGAGAACTACGTTTGTTTTTCTTCGGTGGCAGTGCAGGAACAGACAGATTCCTGGAACGGTGTAAAAGGTTGGACACTTTATTAATAATCTAATAATATGAATTAGAAAAGCCGAGGTAAACTATATTATTGGCAGATCTACTTAAATATCATTCTCAAAATTATCTTTACTACGCATTACCTATGCTTGGATGTGAAGGAATAATCAAACCTAACCACTATAACCCTTGTGTCTCTCCTCCCAGGTCAGTCTGGGAGGAGAGAAAGTTTTCTGAATTTCAGTCTCAAATTGTCTAAAGAGAGACAACAATCCACGACCCATTATCTAAAGGTTTCTGTAAGAACAAATAATGGAGGCCAAATCCATTACATGATTCAATATAATACATGTAAATGTCTAACATTTCATGTACATATATCTTCATGTATGCTCATGTAATGAGTGTTGTATCACAGTAGCAACATGGATTTTGTTTTTCACTAATTGGTCTATTGTACTGTGCAGAGTGAATCTCAGACATGACTGATTCTATTGTAATAAGGAAATATTTATGAGGGTTATTTGTTTTCATCAGTTACATTGGCAGCATTTGAGGAATGTTACATAAAAGTTTTCTTTTTTAGTTCGTCATTCAATAAATTAGCCACAGTCTAGATTGGTGGCTGGCACTGGGCATGATAGGCAATGAGGATTAATCAAGTAAAATGGCTTTAAAACACTTTAAAATTACCACGAAAAGCTTAGTTACCCCCTATCCCCACCCATTTTAACAAGAATATCACAATGATTCAGGGATCTGTACAGTACAGACATTGAGTATTCAATGAAGGATGTGTCATGCCATACAGCTGTTCCAGTACGCATTTCACAACACCTACACAAAAACCACAAATGAGATATCAAATCCGATGCCTTTCCTGTTAACCTAAGCTACTGATTAAATGCTTAATAATCTTGGGAAGGAGTAAAGTGTATAAACTAGAGAGATTATTATACTAATTTGATTACTAGAAATAATTCCCATATGTTGGGAAGCAATGAGAAAGAAACATTCCTCTGTGGTACTTCTATGAACTTCGCCTTGCTTTAATCACTGTTATTGCAATGATTGAATTATTGTGCCATTTGTAATCAGACACAGGTAGAGATGTTCTACCACAAAATGAATGCATTACAGTAAGAAAAAAATAAACAAGAGTATCATCTTGAAATCAATATATCGTGTTTCAATATCATCACTTCATTTTGTTTATTCATTTGGAATAACTGTAACTAGAACAGAAGGAGGGTGAAACTTGATGCTTGATACTCCAGTAAAACCCAGTCTGGCCAGGTTTCAAGATAAGCATGAGTACTGGTTATGCAATGGCCTTGTGGAAAGAACTGTCTGGAGGTTATTCTAATTGGCTGATTATGGAGCACATAGGAAGAATTGTGCATTATGAGGTTTGGAATCATCACAATCACAACAAAATTAACTACTGCATTACTCATAAAAAGCATTGGACACAGACATGCATACAAGGGGCTATGGTACACAAACAATTAACATGGGAACTTTTTCCAAATTAATTTCCACTTTTTCTTGTCGTATTTGGAATATGAGAGCACTTTGAGAGCAATCCTTTTCATGGGACACTGATACTGTGATATTGTTCCACAACTGGGTCCTGTTTCATAAAACTTGTTGTCAATAACAACTGCCTCACATCTATGACAAATTTGCTCACAGCCAGTCCAGTGCAAGGATTTCAGTAGCTTATAACAGTTATTGTGACTTGTTATTGATAACAAGTTTTATGAAACAGGGCTCTGAATAAAGAGAATAAGACAGCACGCCTTAGTCAATACTTTTCACTTTTACTCCCAAGTCAACCATCTCTTCAACTTTGTCTCTGTCATGATTACAGCAATAGTAAATAACTTACTCTGTGACAAGGACTCTTTGCACAGGAAGGGGAGGTTTGGGTGGAGCATAGGTGGGGTCTATCGTAGGACTATCAAAGCTGACAGGGCAGAATGGAGATATGGGAGACTTCTGAAGAATCTCCTGCTCTCGTGGACTGAGGGGGCGCTGTTCCACCAAGATGGCCCTATGTCAAAGGAGAGATGAGGGTTAGATTCAAGGTACCATTCAGTACTTTGTCTGTTTTCTTATCCAAACTTCACAAAATTATGCAACTTATATACGATTAATATTTTTGAAAATAACCAACATTTCCTCTCTAGTCTGTTGTTGTTGGTAGCTTAACATAGAGATCTAATAATTATCCCTGTCTTATCAAAAAGCAAAACAATTGACAAATCTAATGATTTAAGTAAAAAATCACTAAACTCTTGCATTCTCATTTATAAATCATACAGAATCGGTTTTCACTCCAACACATTCCCATGTATTCAATTTGATGTCGTATTTTAAAATCCTGGAATTTAACACGTTTTAATATGGGAGGCTGAAAAGACTACTCACTCTACAGTGTCTGAAGGTCTCCTGTTTGCATTGCAGTTATTAAGAGCCTTTGGTGATCCGTGAGGACTAACCGGTGACGACGATGCTGACGACAGCGACCCTTGACCCTTCTGGCTAGACGAGGTCTGCTCTGACGACGAGGACATCGAACCCGAAGGTGACTGGCGTCCGGCTTCGTTCCGGTTCTTGTCCTGGAGTTGGAGCTTCTCGATGGACAGCTTGACCAGCTCGCTGATGCCGTTCTGGACGGCGCTGGTCACCTGGGTGCCTTGGCTCTTGTCCATGACCGACTGACCGTAGAGGACGATCTTGTCGGCCCAGTGGATCAGGTTGGCGAGGCTCTGGTATACTTGACTATGCCGTGAACTCAATGCTGAACTGTAGCAAGATTTTTTAAAATAATTTCATAGGGTAATAAATAAGTTTTACACCTTAGGGCTCATTTACACATGACACTTTCTTTTTCATTTTAAATGAATGGCAAGGGGGGCGGGGAGAGGAGGGGGGAAAAAATTTCTTTTCTCTACTTTTTTTTACATAAAATCTATCTTCGATACATAAATGTTCTTTACAGGTCAAAAGTTTTCAAGTTTTCAAAAGTTATCACTATTGAACAGATAAGTAAATGATTTAGAACATATCATCTCTTCAGATGAATATCTTGGCATCTCTTGAAAGTAGAATATGTCTAATAAAAGCCAGAAGGATTTTAACCCAATGAAAATGACATGAGTTATGCCCTTCTGGCTCTCAGCAGTCTCATATACGATGATAGGAAGGGACACCATGGGATACTAACCTCTCTTCTTGTTTGAGACAAGCATTGAGTGTAGTATTGAGTTCCATGATCTCTTGAAGAACCTTGGTAGTACTCCCTGGTAGCATGATAAGAGTCTCCTTCTGAACGACATCTATAAGGAACAAACAAAATGTTCCTTCAATTTCATTTTCTTTATGCCTATGCAGGAAGATGCTGACTGGTTACTTTAGAATGCCTACATTTTCAAAAAATCATATTGAGTGCTGTTTTACAAAAAATAGATCAAGAACAAAAATAATCAATTTTTGATCAATATTACCGCTGACTTGCTTAAAGACTATATCATAGATGAAATTGTTTCCAAATCACTGATCACAGATAATGTTCTATCACCCTCTCCCCCCCCCCCCCCAAAAAAAAAAGATTAATTTTATTCAGTCCTGTAAAGATCCTTGTCCTTGACAAGTTAACAACCCATCTGTTTGATTCAGAACCTGTTACTAATTGGTCTGGCCATCTGCATAAGGATAGATACTGACAAGTACTAAAGTAATAAACATGGACGCGTCATACAAGTAAGTGCATCAGTTGGAAAGTTGAACCTGCATTTAATGCTAGATATGATTTCTTTTCTGGTTTCTTCTTCTTCTTTTTTTTGGGACTATGCAGAGACATCGATTGAAATAATGATGTACTCTACTACAATATTATTATTTTTGTATTTAGTACATGCATGGCATTCCAGCCATAAGCCCCATTTATATTCTATGGTTTCACATTCTACTTCACAATGTTGACTGTACCAATTACTTCTTGAACAACTTTGAATTGTACGATGATCCAAATGACAAGTTTGTTGAGCTCCATTAAAAGAAATAATTTCACACAATCTCAATTGTACAGGTAGGCCTATGTATCCCAATATTAACATTACATTACACTACACTACTAAACAAAGTGAACGTTTATTACTATAAGTTAAACATCGTTGTAGAGTGATATTAAATGATTGGAATCATGTCTTCTAGTAAAGCATTCATTGTGCAATCAAAGCACTTTATTTGATAAATCCCAACGAATGAAACAGAAAGACCTACCATTGATAGCCTAAAATAAACATGTAAGTACATTCACAAGGACTATATGAACAATCATTGTCTCAAAAACAATGGTCAACACATTTTTTTCAGAAAATCCTGATATCTTACAAAGAATTGAAACTTCTGCCATCCTGCATTTTCATCATCATTTATAGTCCTTAGTGCCTCTATTGTATAGTCTGTTGAGAGCCAGAAGGGCGTTAAGTCTGTGTTAAAGAATACACCTTTCTGTCTCTCAGGATATGATACGACAATGGTATTTTAGGCCAGTCATGTTTCCGTCATGTCTGATTTTCAGAATACCCTGACATTTTATGAATAAATCACTTAACCCATTGACTAATTAATTCTCTTATTCCCATAGGTTTGATATAGGGATCACCCGGTTCCCATAGGTTTGATATAGGGATCACCCGGTTCCCATAGGTTTGATACAGGGATCACCCGGTTCCCATAGGTTTGATACAGGGATCACCCGGTTCCCACAGGTTTGATACAGGGATCACCTGGTTCCCATCGGCAAATGGGCTAGTATACTGTCATCCAGCATTTAATGGTCATTTATGGCCTTTACATGTAGTGCCTCCTCATATTTGACATTGACAAAATACAGGCAAAGTTTGTCAACAAGGCCGAACTGTGACGGATTACAATCAGAAACCAGGAAGCGGGCATTCACAGGTTCATCATTCAACAGGAACAGGAAATGAAACGATACAATAGGTTTGAATATTTAGGTCAAAAATTAATCATGTGTAATGAGTGTAGCTCATCTACCTTCCACTGGTTTGGTTAAATGTTGTGCAGTGTCAGTCTTGAGCGACATGCACGTGCCTGTCACTGTCAAAAACATTTTGACAGAAGCTGCATAACATCACATCCATGATAATGGTATTTGTGACTATTTGGTGTTTTCAATGTCTTATACAAAATGCATGAATATTTCAATTTTGAAAGGCGAATAGAGTCTTGCCAAAACTTTGACACTCCAAAAATTGACAGTCAATTTACTGGAACATTCGGGTGAATTTATCATAAAGTGATAAGAATCAAAATAAGCAGTAGCACATAGTATCCAGTCACAATGAATTACTCTATAAAGCAGACACTATAAAAAAATATAGAGTTTATACAAAAAATGACCAAAATAATACACGTAAGAACTAAAATAACTAATGAATTTCAATATTGCACTGTCTATATCATCATTAGTCATCTACATGTATGATGCATTGCCTATCAAAAGTATAAAATGTAATTTCATCCTCTGATTATTAAAAACGAGGGGGAATTTTCTGTAAAATATGATATGGTATTTTGCAGTTTCCCTGCACTCACTTAGTCATAAATTATTTACCACAGTTCATTACTTGGTTGGAAACACCCAAACATTTCCTTTCCTTGCTGTAAATGGCAGTTGAATTTCCTTGCAAAATGTTCTAATATTAGAACTCATATGAAAACAAATATGGTTGTCAATAAAAAATGAAACAGCTGAAAAGTTGACTGATCCATCATCCATGTTGATTCTTGGTATCCTCTTTTCAAGGTTATATCTCAGATATCTAGATTTTTAGTAACCCTACTGTTGCTAATGACATAATGCAACGATCTTGTATTATAGCCGAGTATTCATGTTGTTTCAACAAACCAGACCTTTAATAATGCTCCACAAGCTCGAGAACCACTTATGATTTCACTTCAAAAGTTCCCTTTCAAAGCCATCTTATTATCACATTCACTTTTGTTTCAATTAGTAAAGCTTTGGGATGTGTATGTCTGCACCATACATTAGCTGTTTGTGATATATCCCCTATATGTGGACTATCACGAAAGTTGTATTTCCTGGTATCTGGTAAATGCATCTGCAATAAGTGCTAGTTGTAGGATGTAGGAAGTCTTTTCCAGAATTCACTGTCTATTGGACATGGCACCAGTGGCTACAGCCCGTGAGACCTATGGCCCATGAGACCGACAGCTGAATAGACCAGACATGTCGGCCTCATGGGCCTTCTGGCAACTTTCTGAGGGATCATCTGACCAACATTGTCAGTCTATGGGCTGTTGGTCATGTGGGCCTTCGGTCTCGTGGGCTGTCGGTCTCATGGGCTGGCACTCTCCTGGGATGACCCAGACACCAATGGATCTTTCTATGCACTCATACTCAAGTCATGGATTCTCAATGCAAACAATTAAACCCACCAAAATCAATTTCATGAAGAAAGTCGTACCCAGACAAAGTAAATTTATAAATCACAAGTAATAAAGGGGAGGTCTGAAGAGACCTACATGTCTATTAGCTCAGTCATTAGAGCAGTGATTGGAGCAATGGTCATAGTACTGACAGGTCCTGGGTTCAAACCCATGTCAGTGCCTTACTACCCTAGGCTACAAAAATATACATACTATTTATTCTTTTTAATCTAGAGTCCTCAGGCAGGACTTTGAATCATACACACAGAGGTGATATATTTGTACAGAGAAATCACATCTGCAGGAGATTTTGCATTTATAAAACACACTCAGAAAAAGAAAAAATTACAGAAGAGGGATACTCCTCTTTCATATAAACAAGCAGAACAATTAACTATTTTCCCTGAAACTATGCTTTCAGAGCAATTTAAGAGAGCTTGATGGTAAACAAAAACACTTTCATTTTTTATTCCAAAATGGTAGATACATCATGCAGTAGTCCGACCCATCCTATCAATCAACATATTTCCTATTAATTCTTTCAGTTTCTCTTGGCTCTCCTTTCTTTTCATAACAATTTTTTTCACAAAAAGAAAACACTTACTATCATAAGTAGCAAGGTCATTAAAAGTACATCAATGAAATGGAACACAACCTCTTTCTTTTTCAACAGTGTGACTCAACGATCCTCCTGAGAAATTAATGAAAAATTGCTTCAATAATGGAAGACATAATTTGCATTCAATCTGGACTGAATGTGGAACTGCAACTGTGGACTTAAATATTTAAAGGAAACCCTGAGTTGGTCAACATCAATGTTTTAGAAAACTACAACTACCCTTTTATTTTAGCATTTAGAGTAGACCATAGCAAAAACAATCATTTTTCAAATCTGCACCTCAACTGAGCAATCCATTAGCCAATGGATTTAAACCATATGAACATAATTATGAAGGATATAAAAGTTATTGGTCTGGACAAACAAGATATCTACCAAGTATAATTGTCATTAGGATAGTTATGACTACTTTGTATTGTGATATCATTAGGTACCAACTGTTTGCACTGGTAACCCCCCCCCCCCTAAATATCCCTGAATATGCAAATTAGAAATATTCACAAACTTGTGTTTATGACAAGAGCCATGTGTTGGTCAATATCATTGGTTTGGAAAACCACCATAGCAAAAACTATCATCTATCAAAATTTGCACCTGATCTGAGTTATACCATAGCCAATGAAGTTAAACCATATGAAGCATGTAAAGGGTATAGAAGTTAATGGTCTGGACAATTATTAAAGATATCTTCTATTAAAGTACACTTCTTATTAAAAGAGCTACATGTATATTATGTGATATCTGGAGACACCTTTTTGTTTGCAATATCACAATATATATCAATAAAATATGTATGATTATGCCCATTAGGGATATTTGAAAGTATTTCTTGCAAGAGACATATATACATCATACCAAAGAATATGTATGTTAAATGCATATTGGGAATATCTGAAAGTGTTTATTGCAAGAGCCATAAATGAATATATTCAACAATATTCCAACAAAAACCAAACCAAACAAAGAAAATTTGGCATTAACTTATGATTTTCTATGTTTATGTTCTACCATTCTAGGAGTATTCACAAATAGCCCAATGACCTTCATTCAAACTGTGTATTATTCTCATCATTTAACTTTACAGGTGAACCACAACTCTGCTCTGCCTCATACATCTTGTAATAAATGGGAGTATGTGTTTTGATTCCACATTCATCATATAAGGAGTTTCACTTTCTATAAATATAAGAACACACTATCAGGTTGTATTTCTTTTTTATACATGCCAGAGTGTCAATAACTTCAACTTCCAATTGGTTTTTGAAGGGCAAATCCAGACCGTTTATATGGTTGCCCATATACTGTAATACCGTATGCACAAAAACATTTATTTTCCCCTACAGTGTATAATAACATAATGGAGTATTTTTTTTCCTCATAAATCTCATTTATGAGTTTCACTTTCTATAAATATGAGATCATACAATCAGGTTGTATTTCTTCTTTCATACATGCCAGAGTGTCAACGAAACAGGCAATTATGTGCTTCAAGCAAAGATCCAGGCCTTTTCTATCTTTGCCCATACAGTACCATGCACAAAAACATCTATTTTCCCAATTTTTCAATAATAAATGGAGTATGTTTCTTTCTTTTTTTCACATCCATCTCATGGAATAGTTTCACTTTCTATAAATATATGAGATGACAATATCAAATTGTATTTTCTTCTCTATATACATGCCTAAGTGTCAACAAAGCAGGCAATTATGCCCTTGAAGAGAAAATCCAGGCCTTTTCTATCTTTGCCTATACATTACACGCAAGTAGTGTAAACATTTCTCTTCATGATTTTAACATAATAAGTGGAGTACTCTTCTTTTTTCTATGTCCATCTCATTGAGATATGACATGAGATTACAATATCAGGTTATTTCCTTCTCATATATGCCAGAGTGTTGACAAAGAACACTCTTGTGTGTTTGAAGGTCAAATCAAAACATTTGCTATGTTTTGCCCATACATTGCCATGCACGAAAACACTTTATTTTCCTGATGTTAACTTTTCAAAGCTTCCCGTTAATATCTAAACAAATTTCTTGAACTTTTATGCAAACATTCTTAGGAAGAGACTGATGACATAGCAGTTACATTTCCTAAAAAAAATCTTGAAGTATATGCCTAGTCATGGGGCAAAGTGATTACATTCCTACTTTTCTCTGCAGTGATCGTATTGTTTATTATCAAGAAGCCTTTAGAGATTGTTAATTAGAGAAACATCACTTTCCATTATTTTTCCTTAAAAAATACTAATAACTTTTCATCCCACAATGACAATCTCATTCCAACTGTGACCTCATAATCATCATGATAAGACACTATAATGACAGATTATCATTCTTGGTTGACTAAGTCGGCTGAGAGGCAGAACCATGTTCTTGAAACACATCTGGTAAGCCGGTTATTTTCATTATATATTCCTGCTTTTTAAAGGAAAGAACAGGAGCACATCTGCCCTCCCCCCCCCCTCCCCCCCCCCCCCACTTGCTTCACTTATTTTATTTTTTCTTGAAAGTGGAGAAGGGTTGTACCATCTAGAGAACCATGCCTCCTTTCTATATACACGATAGTCTAAACACTCTGCTCATTAAAGTAGAAAGATACATCTCCATTTAACTTCAAATTCAAACAACAAGAGTATACATTATACATTTGATTATGGGGCCTACAGATATTTTTTGATCTACATGCTCCTGTTCCTGATCTATGATAGCGGAAATATGCTTCTATTATGAAGGAAGCACCATGAATCTTTCATATTTGATTTAGGGTGTTTTTTTTTTTTTGGGGGGGGGGGTAGGGGTACTAATTATATACTAAATGACCCATCAAATTCAATAGTTATTCCTCAGCTTTATTATATTAAACTACTGATGAATCAATTATGCATACACATAAACCGATAACTCTCAGGCAGTGCTTAACTCGTCAATGTTGATAACTTGCAAGCATGATTCGTATGCTTTTAGAAGGACCGAGGGTCAAAAATAGTTCCCTGAATTCCCTCAGGTTAGCTACCTAGTCACCACCTATGATTGATCTGACGCTCTGCTTAAATAAATTAGAACCTGCCTTCCCACATGGTTAATACAAGATGCAGTGGCTGATTTAAGAAGAGGTGCAACTGGTCCGTGCCCTCCTTTAAAAAAAAAACCTCAATCTGGCATGTTTTACGTACACAAAAAGGGTGTTCTAAAATACATTGTACATGTGGCAACAATGGCTCCAGGTTTCATTTCATCCAAGATGTAGCATTAGGATTAGGGTTAGGGTTAGGTAGAGTTTCTGGTCCAGGGTTGAAATTTAATAGAATTTGGTTAATGTAAGAGATCGATGCAGAGCAATTGTTGCCCAGGTGTGTATCGTACAATCACAAAAAGAAATTTGTCCCCTAACTATGTTCCTTGGGCCCACCCCCTTTTTTTGTCAGAAATTTTTTTTGCCATTGTGTACCCTCTCCCCCACTGTACAGAATGTACTGAATTTAAAAAAAAAAGGTTAACTGTCCACAAACGAGCCATCTCTAGCCCAAACAAACAATCTCTAGAAGCTCCTCAAACAATTCATTGTCAATTTATACTTGTCCTATTGAGGTCTCTATCCAAAAACTTACCAAGAAACCATGTTTATACCCCAAAACTTACCAAGAAACCATTTTAATGCTGTTAATACAGCCTTCTCTGAACCCTTGAGCTTGTCCACATCCTGCACGAAAGAAAAAGGGAAAAACAATAATTTGAGTGATTAAAAAATAATAGCATTGCTTCTTTTACAATGTGTGTAAGGTCAGAAATTTGATGTATCTTCAAAGCAAAGAGCTCTAAGAAAGGGATAGTAAGACAAGAGAGGGTTACAGGGAGGTAGGAAGAGACACATATCAAATATCTCTGATTTCAATCAAGAAACCTGACGAAAAGCTTTTGGAACCTTACCAAAAACTAACATGGGCTCTAATATTTCAGTATTTACTTTAAATGTTTATATGGTAAGGAACACATCAGTAGCACCCAATGTAGTCTACAGTATAGAGTTACAAGAAATTTTATTGGCAGACAGAGCCCTATCTCCCTGATTGGCCAGCACCACCTAATTTTTCGTTTTGGTGACTCAGGCCTATTAGTCATGGCAACCTTTGAGCAACGACCGGTGTCAGGGGGAGAGAGCTCGCGACCGACCAGGGAAAAGGCCATTACGTTTGCTAAAGCTAGGATCAAGTCAGAGACCAAATGTGGCAAAGCGATTAGGAGTTAACGCCTTGTCTGATTTCTTTCCCAGTTCTTTGATATTTTATTTGACATTTGAGCAGAATGATTCTGACCCACCCTCAACGGAATGGTCGAGAAAAGGCCGTCCATTCTGTTCTTAGGATTTGGCTCCTCAGGTATCATCTGTTTAGAGCCAGAAGGATGTTAACTCTGTGTTAAACTATATGAGTTAATGCCCTTCTGGCTTCAAATAGACAATATATTCTAGTGTTATTAGTAAACAGGGCACATACATAATTTAATGCCTTGAAGAATTAAAAAAAAAAATTGAGAATATATTACCAATCTAGTTTTGAATTGCCTCTTTTAAGACCTATAATGTTGTCCATATGCCAACTTACAGTAACAGAACTAAAGTTTTTTTGTGTACTGCAATCTGTACAGGTTTCGAACATGGAATAAATGCTGGAAGGAACTGTCAAAGTATCTTAATGCTGTAAGGCATTAAGTACAAATTGTGAACTACCTGAAAAGGACTACACAACAGAATTCTAAGGAATAGTCCTACAGGGCAATTCCATGATAATGGTAATAGTACTTTCTGGTATCACTACCTACATGTATAGTCATGGTCATTATATCAAGAGACCTTTCGTTCATGGATGACATATATGAATAAATATCTTAAGTTGTATGGGACACTCTGCACAGAATCGCCCTACAAAGAAAAAGAAGGGAGGACTACTGCAAAACTTGTATTCGTCTCAGAATTCACTGCAATTTGAGCAGTTTCTGACTCTAGTATTTCATTCCTGTATACTTTGAAGCCTCTTTTTACCCCTTAGTCATCACCTATTTTTACCACTTCAAACAAGGAAAAGCTGCCAAAAAAAAAAACTAGTCAATAGTCTGGCACAGTGACTAAAGTCAGTCACTATACAAATTTCTACTTTGATTTAATAATGCAATAACCGAAAGACAATGGCTAGGCTTTGGAGTATAGATAGGTTGGAAGGTACACTGATGAATAAAGAAAGGTAGACAAACTGATACACTATATAAAAGGTGGAGAGAGGGAGAGAGGGGGAGGGAAAGAGAGAGAGAGAGAGAGAGAGAGAGAGAGAGAGAGTAAAAAAGGACAAAAAGACCCCTAAAGAAGAGGTTAATCCAACTTTAATCCAACCTTAACTCTCAATATTTCCTGTGATTGTTGTCCCATATTTTCTCCTGAGGGGGCCTCATCGGAGGATATTCTATTTCTTTCTCTTATTCCACTGGACAGGAAGACTAAACACAAGTGTTAAAAAAGTGCATTTCTGAACCAGGTCAGTTGTCAACATTTCTACCTTTAAAAATGATTTTTCAAGGTATCAATTAACAACAAAATATATGACACATTTCAACACATTATGACAAACTTGTTATTTTAATACAAATCACAATAAAAAATTGCAGTCATTAAGGACCTTGTTTAAGAAATTTGAATATTAGTATGTCCTTTTAGTAACATCCCATTTTATATGCCATCGATGCTGTGCACTATTTTGTCCCAGATGCAGCATTGGTCCAATGCACCATTGGTCCTATGCACCATGCCTTATCGGTTCTATGTAACATTAGTTCTATGCACCACTGGTTCTACACCATTGGTAATATCATATGTACCATTGATCCATTGTAACACTGGTCCTGTGTATACATTATTGGTCCTACATATGCATCTTTGGTGTTAGAGTTATGGTAAGGATGAGGGTATGGGCTCGGAATAAGTTAAGGTTACACTTAGGTTTATTACACTTGCAAAATTTTGCTTAGTCCCGTACTATCGGTGGGGCTAAACAAGGATTTAGCCCCACCGATAGTACAGGACTAAGCTTAGCCTACTTTCTGTTCACATTGCATATCACCAAAGTGGGCTAACACCATAATAGTTCTTACAGAATTATTTCAGCCCTGGAAAAAAGCAGAGTTAGCCCCACCAAAGGTCGGGCTAAACACTCTGGCTAGGGAGATAGTATGTGACTAAAACTGCAAATGAGAACAGCAAGAAAATTATCCAGTTTTAAGGATAGTCAGGGGTTAAAAAAATAATCCAGTTTTAAGGATAGTCAGGGGTTAAAAAAATCAGGGGTAAAAAGCCTCTGAGGTGTAAGTGAGGTTTGCATAAGACAAATGAGGCATGACTGTTTTACATTCATTCATGTCAAGGCATGTCTAATCATCAAAACTCATTACAAATACTTGATTTCCTTCTTTTTCTTATAATACATTTCAAATAATTGTCATAAATTTATGACTTGGCAAAGTACAACACAAATAATAGTCCTATGAAAAATAATGCCACTATATACAAGCATGAAATATGATTGATAAATATGATAGGCCAACAGCTGTTTGACTCCAGCACTGTGATGATAGATATGTACTCTACATGTATGTTAGTGTATATAATAAAATAAAGTTAAACTCTCTTTTCTGGCAAACAAGGAAACTAGCCATGGATAAAAGGATTAAAGGAAACCAAAACCCAAGGAGAGAATCAATGTTACTGGAAAGTGAAAATTCAGAGAAGCACTTTACAAAAAGTTTCATTAAAATTGGTTAAAAATGAGAGAGTTATGGAAGTTTGAAAAGTCTCGTTTTACTTTCTATGGGGATCCTCAAATTGGCAAAATTGCTTCAAAATGGCTGATTTTGTGAACAATTCTCCATTTGTTTTGTACACAGATTTTCAGATTTTCCCCATTATCTCTCAGGGTGCTCCTTGTCTCCTCCTGAACTCGACATATGTGGTGTAAAATACATTTTCCCATTATATATGTTGAGCTCAGAAGGAGATTAACTGCACCTTGAAAGATAATGGGGAAAATCTGAAAATCTGTGTACAAAACGAATGGAGAGTTGTTCACAAAATCAGCCATTTTGAAGCAATTTTGCCAATTTGAGGATCCCCATAGAAAGTAAAACGAGACTTTTCAAACTTCCATAACTCTCTCATTTTTTAACCAATTTTAATGAAACTTTTTGTAAAGTGCTTCTCTGAATTTTCACTTTCAAATAACATTGATTCTCTCCTTGGGTTTTGGTTTCCTTTAAAGTGAGAAATATATTTTTCTGAAATACTTGAACATGAATTAAATGAGGCCTTGGATATTTTCTTCCTCTTGCCCGCTGTGTCTGAGACATTCACATAAACAAGGGCATATACAACTGCGAGTCAATAAAAAGGAAACCCATGTTCAAGCCCTTGTATTCTAAGAACCAAGAGGAATTGCTTAAATATATTTTAATGGCATGATAGTTGAAAATATCTTCATTAATGTGATACCCTGCTCACCAAAATGGGATCCTGGATGACTGAGCAATGTCCAATTTTAAAAAGTATATCAAAATTACCATTGCCCAAGTTTGGGATGAATGGTGTTATTAAATAAAGGAGTTTTATTACATGTGAGTGCATTCAATTGGAATGGGAACAATTCAACCAAACCGTGGGCTGACCATCCATTTCATTCAAAACTTAGGCACATGCAGGCAAATTTGACGTGAATCAGGCAAAATGCTAATGTTCAGCTTTCCATGCATAGTCCAATTTTACTGATCAAGGTGTCAAACTAAAAAGAAAAATGACGGGCTACAGTGTGAATATCTTTGACTGAATCTATATATACTGATTGAAAATGATATTTATCTTTTAATCTTGGTTCCTTTTTATTGACTCACACTGTATAGTGGATCGGTCCAGCACAGCATGATTTGTTTTATAGTCCTTAAATACAGAGGCATACAATAAAAGGGGTCAAAGGGTGATTTTTCAACACCATAGGTATTACACCATTTTAATATTTATAGTATTGGGTGTTTTTTATAATGATAATAACTACAAATTTAATTTCATAAAATAGACACTTTTGGATCTTTGCTCTCTCCTCCAATTCACAAACAAACAAATGCTACTTAGGGCAAGACTGGGTCACCTGAAGAGTGAAGACAGCACCCCACCCCCCTTCCCTCCCCAGTCATAACAAACTCTGCATGCACTATATACATCTGTAAAAGACTTTGATGAAATGGCAGGCTCCTTGAATCATGTTCAGCTTTTAATCGGAAGGAAGGGAGTACCCGATCAACGACCTGGAAATTCCTGAACATACTTTTAAGGTAGTAGACTCACTGACTTCAATAGCCGGAAAGATGTTGTGATGTTATATACGATGCTGATAATTTCATGTCAAGTGAATAAAATAGCCCCCCCCCCAATCACCTGTGCAAGCCCAACTTCTCTCCAATCAATGATATATGAGTTTATCTAAAACAAAACAAAAAATACTGAAGTTATATGCTACATAGCAGTTCCTTCCTAGTGCAATAAAATACCTATTACAGTCTGTCATTTTTAAACTCTTTTAATTACCCGTAAAAATCATGGTTCAATTTCAAACTACATTATTACTCACAGGAATTGTAATTGAACTAGACTAATAAAGATTTCCCATGACAGAAGATCAATCAACTTTCCTACCTGATGAATTAGTTTTTGATATTTTATGAGGGTCCTTTATGTCCAAAACTACATGGAAGCATTTATAACACAAGCAATGCTGGATATATTAGCTGAACTATATCTTTATTTGCTCCATGCAGTTAACACTCCCAGTCACATAGTCAGCTTTAATAACTAATAGCATTCTTAGAAATTGCCATAATGAATTTTCCTCACGTTACTATGTCCCTTTATAAATCTGGTTTCCCAAAATAAATTCTATGAGCCATATTTCTCTACTGTCTGCCCATCATGTACATACATGTGAGGGACGTGAGTGAGTGGAATCTAAAGCATCTCTACTATCTGTGTAAGTTACAACCTGACCTTCAACTAAACAACGCAGACTCGTGCATCTATCTCCACCAAATTATACTAGAATGGGGTTAATAAATGCATAGTTATTTTCAATACATAATGTATTTTGAATGCTTAAATTCTTATAAAATTAACTGAATTACTTACAAATATCAATTTAATAAAAACAGTCAAGCCTTAAAGGTGAAGTCCACTCTAATTACAAGTTGGTTTCAAAATAAGCAGAACAATTAAAGAAACATGTTAGTGAAGTTTTGAGCAAAATATGATAAGAAATAAGAAAGTTATTTCAATTTTTAAAAGTTGTAATCAATCAAATACAAATTGGCAACTCTGTGACATATCTTGAGAGCTCCTCTCCCATTTGCCCTGTACCCCCAAAAAATCATTAATTTCCATTTTCTCTACAGAAAATATTCGATCATATATAAACCTTAGATATAATCATTGCTGACAGTGTTCTTACACAAAACCTGAACGAAACAAATCTATTCCTTCATCAAAAAATTAAAAAAATGAAACAAATCTATTCCTTCATCAAAAACTAAAGAAAATGAAAATTTATGAGATTTTCTGTACTGAGCAAATGGGAGAGGAGCTAACAAGATACATCAGGGAGTTGCCAATTTGTGTTTGATTGATTACAACTTTAAAAATTCACAACTTTCTTGTTTCTTATCGGATTTTGCTTAAACTTTTTTGTTTTTCTCATTCTTCTTCCTTTCTATTCAAATCAATAATACAGGGTGGACTTTCCCTTTTCAAAAAATTCTGTTTTACACTGTGGAAGTAGCACTATACTGTCAGTCTGTGAAATTAGGTCTCGTTTATATCTCAAATTACATGTATGTACAAAAATACAGGATAACAGTGAAAAATGGAATAAATACACAATTTCCACCTAAAAGTTAAATTGTTTTCCTATTTCATTGAAACGGATGAATCTAGTGTATAGATATGACATGTTCTACAAAATTGAAAAATGCTGGCTTATCATTGATTGGCTATATGTATATATAACTAAAATTCATTTTCAAACGACGTAGCCCAAGGCAAGCCCTTAAAAAAGATCTGTCAGATTAAATGAAATTATGACATACTTACTGTAAGTCCTTGAGGTAGTCTTGTTTACATTTCATACTTAGGAAACAAAAATTGAAACTGAAAGAACCGTTATCAAACTGCTAGGTCACTCTTGCAAAGGAAGTTCAGACATGTACCTCTATACTGGAGTACTAACCCTTTTAGAGCTGGATGCGGTTCTAACCGCCCAAAATCTATGTGCACTTGAAAATATTGTTTTTCTTGTAATACTTGTTAACAGGCTCATAAATATTGTGAAGTTTGGTACTGTGATGATTTAATCAAGATGAACAATGAAAAAATGAAACCATAAAGAAACATATATCTCATTATATCTTACAAACTCATAAACTTGGTGGCACTGAGAAATGGCAAAACAGCAACTGCTCAAATCTAATGACAGTATGTACCAAGTATTAATCACTATCAGCAAATAATGGGCATATTTCATGTCTGTACAAGATTTTGACTGATTATATGATTAAAATTTATTAGTATAATTCTAAATGATTTTATTGAGTGCTTTTGTCGTTGTTTTCTTTGTGTGTTTTTTTTTTTTTTGGGGGGGGTCACTTAACATGGTATAATACATGAAGATCAGAGGTTGGCAAAATAGTTCATTGACAAGGTCAGTATTGCATGTCAATTGTTGATCAAACTCTATGAAACTCTAAGCCTGTCGAGACTCTTAAATGAATCAAAATGCTCAAAATTGCTATTAAAATACACTAGCACTGAAACCAACTGCATATCGTATTTTGTTATCAAAACTGCACATGAGAAGGCCTCAAGAGGAAAGCAGACACTGACATTCAGTGCAAACTTGGCCTTTCAAACAAGACACAGATAACCTCGGAACAAACAATGAACTTTCAGGTCCAACTGACACAATATTTGTTTAACTTCTGAATTATGATATAGCATGTTCCTCACTGAGCTTGCTGCATGCAACAGAGTCTATGAGATCGGTTGATGTGACATACTAACTTATACAGCAATGACCCCTCAAGAATCTTCATTGTATGGCTGTCGGTTTGTGCAGGCCTACTGAGAGCGTGTCAAATTTTAATGCGAGCGTCTAGTTGTTATTGACCCTGCTCTGTTGTTGTGGCTCTGTTTCATTACAAGTCAGCTTTTCAGTTTGTAATACATGTTAAAGATCTTATTTCATGGAAAAGAATAATTTGCAAAAGGTTTCCTGAATGCCTTGAACCCCGGGATACTATAAATCTTAAACATGGTAGGCCTGAAGTGTAAACTCCTGGGGGGCGTTTCATCAAGTGTCTTGTCGGTGATTTTTACCGACAAATTTGTTCACAGCCAATCAGATGCAAGGATTTCAGTAGCTTATAACAGTTATTGCAACATGTCATTGATGACAAATTTTATGAAACAGGGCTCTGATGTAAGCAAGAATCAAAAGGAAACCCAACATTTATAGCATGTTGCTCGGTCCAAGGAAATCGAGAAAAAGATCAGGGAAGCAGATTGGTGAAAGCTTGAATGAAATCTGACAAACAGTACGAACGTTCCGATATTTTTCAAAAGTAGTACCAAAATCTACAGGCTTCTCAACAGAAAATTGTTTACCTGTGGTCGACACTGAGTGAAATCAAAAAATGAAAATGAAGGCAACTTGACAGATTTATGACCCTTTTTGGTACCCTTGTGTGGGGGGGGGGGGTGGGACAATCAGCCCTTGGTATCTTTTCAAGCTTGGTATTACAGCACCACAGGTGTTAGGCAATGGTGAAAACGCTGGATAATCGCTATACACACAGGATTTTCAAAATATTGGCAAATCAGTAACGTCAATGTGATGTAGTGTCGGGCAACTCTACCATTTGTTATCTGTTTCATTTGTTACATCAAAGTGGTTGTACAATATATGCTCCGGGGACAATCACTCCTCGGTCAAAATCCGACACTAACTGGACCAAACATTATACGTACATGTAACCCTAACCCTTAACCCTATATCTTTGATGAAATAAACCAAGAGCAATTGTCGTCAAAGCATATGTCGGAGTATCACCAAAGTTTATGGTCCTTTACCTTATCCACTCCCACTTTCTTGGGGGTTTCAGGCTGCGGTAACACCGTCTCCTTCGTCCCTCGACTCATCTTTCTCTTCGCCATGTCCACGAAGCTCTTCTTGCGAGTCACACGCTCACTCGGAGAATCTGATGATCCGCTGTTCCGATGTTTATTCCGGTTCTTCCGCGGTAGCGGAAGGGTGTTGAATTTATATTTATCTGTAAAAGGAGTAAGGAGAGGAAGGAAAAGAAAAGGAAGTTTAGTTTAGTATTTCTCAATATGATGGAATAACAAACCCTTCATGCAAAATGAATTGAAGAGGTATGTCAGAAGGCCTTGTAGATGTAGATGTAGATGTACATGACAGCTGAACAGCTCATCTCCTGTATAGATACTTGTACAATGCAGGCATTTGAAGAAGAAAAAAAATCTGTTTCAATCTGAGGAAACTTGGAAACTTGGAAACTTGAAAACTTACTAGCTAAAATATCAAAATACATTCATGAGAATAATTCATGATCAATATGAAAATGGATATGGAGGGGCTGTACGCATACGGACTGCAAAAATACGCAATCAGGATCAAGGAATATACATGTAATAAACCTGAGGATGACAGTTACATTCAAATAAAACAGGTAAGAGGAAGTTCAGAGGGATTTAGCCGTGGAGAGCCCCAAAAGAGCTTTGGAAAAATCACAAAAATAGATAGAACATTCCCACGGATATCTTACTCTTTTAAAATAAGATTGACTAAAGAAGATCCTGCAAACAAAGAAGTAATTTCATGACACTGTTTGCATGTATGAAAAAGATATTCTTACACTTGACAGCTGGGTATTATAATATTTATTCATAATACAGGAAAAGGGCCAAGAATACAATACACAGCCACTTACAAGCAGAATCTATAAATTACCACGGTATAAAGTCCATGATAAATTCTTGAACCCTTTCCAATAATTTGCAGACAATGCAAGCTACCTTTGCCAGATGCTGTTTCACTTTTGGCTACATGTACTCTTTTACAACATCACACAATGTTTTTGCCACTTTATAGGGCAGAGATCACTAAAATGCAAGTCCAAGCCCTACAAAACTTTAAGAGAGGGCGATAGATGACGTATTTTGCTCTAAAATGAAAACGCTGATTTCAAACATATAGTACATGAAGTGACTGGAAATTCTCCATAGATACATCATACATGTAGTGTTAATATCAAAATACCTGTACTTGCAAACCATCAAAGAAGCATCTGAAGCTGATAACATTTATAAATACGTATGATGCAATCTACAATACATCACAGTCTGTCATCATCTTATATAATTTAGTTATGCGACATACATTTCAAGTTGACACAAGTACAGAAGTGATAATGATTACACACCAATAAACAACTCTGTTTCATGCCAGCATAGAGGAAAAAGTAGTAAAAATTTTAAAAAGAAAGTATTCTTGTTACCCAATTATAATACATTACTTAGTTTCAATCTTATTAAGTTGTAATAAACAGAGTATACTTGGTGCAATCTGCATGAAGCAAAACCACTTCCACAAGTGTCTAAACGGAAGCAACTTCCTTACCAGTCACAACCAACACACACTCTCAAGACTTGAGAGGTCCCTTTAATCCTCCTATGAACTCAGTACAAAAATTCTTCCATTCACTTCCACGGACGGACGTCACCTATCGGCTCCTGTTACACGTCCTATACCTATGCAGCAGAGCAGTGACACTGACAGACCTTCTCGACTACCCCTCACAGTGGTATGCCGTTCGATAACAGAGTGTGATTCACCACATTACATGGACAGCCTCTCTCTACTACGTCACATGTACACCTCACCAAACTATCAACCTACACGGGTCACCCTTTCTGTTTGATTAATCATAAATGTAAACAAGCAACAACTGGAGCATAATCACGCTCCGATGCATAGATTAAAAATAGTGTCAAGTAGATGACATATAGACCAAACATATTCTTTCAAGCCTTCGCAAAAGTTCACTTTCATGATTAATCTCTAAATGGACCGCAATCACAATCCAATGCTAAGAATAAAATAGTGTCAAGTAAATGATACAGACCAAACATTCTCTTAAACCTACACAAAAGTTAACTTTCAAGATCAACGTATGAATCTCAAATGTTACCAACTAGATCTCAGAATGGATCACAATCACAATCCAATGCACGGCTTAAAAATAGAGTCAAGTAGATGACATAGACCAAACATTCTCTGTAAACCTATGCAAAAAATTCACTTTCATGATCACTGTATTAATGTCAAATTAGATCTATGAATGGAATGCAGTCACACTACAATGAAGAGATTAAAAATAGTGTCAAATAGAAATACATAGATGGATAGACCAAACATTCTCTCAAACCTACACAAAAGTTCACTCTCATGACCAATGTGATTAATCTCAAATGTTAACAACTACATGTAGATCTCTGAATGACTGCAATCAAAATCCAATGCTATCTAATGAATAAAATAGTGTAGAGTAAATGATACAGGTCAACCAAACATTCTCTCAAACCTACACGAAAGCTCACCTTTGTGATTGATGAGATTAATAATAAATGTAAACAAGCAGCTGGCTCAAAATCACACTCCAATCTTGAGATTGAAATAAGTGTGAAGTAAGTGACATATACCAAAAATACAAACCTACTTGAAATCCCTCTTGTTGTGATAAGTGCTCAGTAATGTTTCGCTGCTTCTTCCCGAGATGTTCAATCAATGTGTACACTAGATATACTCTGCTACTTCAAAGATTTAGAACAACTTCTCTTCTGAAATCATTACCATCAGCAGAACAATACAATCCAAGATTGAGAACATACCTACATGTATCCAGCAGTGCTTTGTAATCACAGAGTGAAATTTTCACTGTTTGGACTATTAAAAGTGGTAGGCCTATATTCTTAACTCCAATGCTGAAAACAGGGATGGCATCTTGAGGCACTTCATATCCAGTCTCAACATCAGCACACAGACATTAAAAATGAAGCAGAACTCATGTTCAGAAAGCAAGAGATCACTCGCTCACTGCATGAAGACTTTTTTGAAAAGCCTTTCCTCTTTGACAGGAAGTCGATATGATTGAGTAAAAATCTGTCATATATATATATATATATATATATATATATATATATGCCCACCCAACGATATTACAAGTTCACTGTCTGTAAAATAGCTCAATAGGCCATCCAGCCCACACAATGCACATATTTCTATACAAAATATTTTGTCACAATACACAAAGGCCTTAATCATTTCACTGAGGTTTCGCACTTGAATAAAGGACAAAGTATTCAGCAAGAACCTTTTTTTTTCTTTCACTTGTACAGTATCGGTACAAGTGGTGACATTGGCAAAGTACATGTAGGCCAAAAGTTGGTTGTCATCAATTTGAATTCACATAATTTGGTTTTGTCAGTACTGAGCACTGGGAGAAATAAACCATATCACACATACTCTGGTACTCAATCAATATTTCTTCATAAAACAGGTCATCAAAGTTTTAAATATGATTATTTCAATCTCAGATAATACACATTTACCAACATTTATACTGCATATAGACATGTATGTCCAAGTAAAATGAAATTACAATGATACAAATCAAGTCCATCTACAAACTTACATGTACATGTATAAAGATCATGCATGATATTAACCTTACGTTGCCATCAATTTTACAAACTTGCATCACAACTAAGATTTCATGAGAAAAGTTGACAATCATGGTGCATGTTTTTTTGTTGTTAAAGGCATTGATTAACTTTGCACAGGATTGAAAAAAAAAATCACCGTTCCAGCTAATGCTGTAATCATAATTGCAAACCTTTAGCTCAGACAGGAATCGCCTGAGTTTTATAAGCTGATCGGTCGTTTATATATCAAGATATTTACGATTGAACATTGATGTCAGGATAGAGTACCACAGAACCCTAAAGAACTCTTACGGTTGGCATACCTCGCTCTATCACAGAATACCGTATGGGCTGGAAACCCGCTCTGAAATCGCCAAGCGCTGGTGCTTGGTTTTTGTGACTGCAGCGCAGCGAAGAAGCCGAGCGACTTGCGCTAGCGATTGATCGCGAATTTCTCTTTTTTAGGATAGTAAACGGGTTCCATTTTCTCTCATACTTTCACATATCCTTAATTATATATGTAGTTAGAGGACTGCACACAATTCACTGGCATTTGAGCTGATTTTACAATTTTTCACAAAGTTAATCAATCACTTTAATCTTGATCCAAACAGTGTTCCATGATATCAAACCTTATCAATAAGCCAATTTTAAGTTTAAGTAGACAAACAAAATTTGAATTGTCAGAGAATTTTAGTTAAAATATCAAAATTTGGGCAGTTACAAGCCCCTAAGGCTCTGTAACTGATAATAATGATCTCCAGCATACCTTTTTCTGCTTTTGACGTCCCTTCAACTGATTTCAATTTCACTGTTGGGTTCAAATAAAAAACCGAGGGAATTCCATCCTATGGTTAATATCACACATAATACACAGACTTCAAACTTCTCAATGAGGAAACACAGATGATGATTTCCTTATAACACACCTGACAAGTCACTGAGCACACAACCAAAAGGTGAACCCTGCACATCTATAAATGAAAAATTCCTCTCCCAATTTTAGATCACGGAGAACGACGGCCGTAGACATGGGAGTTATGACTACTTCCTGGGACGTCAAAGAAAATGCCGAGCGGTGAAAGAGCTGTCTGTCGTTTGTCTAGGAGAAGTCTCCGAGAAGAGGAACCTACATAGCATCCGCGGTTGAAGCCACTCGTATCAATGAAACCAGCCTGCCTCATTCAACACAATTACAGAAGATTAGTTCGTAGTCTGACAGGGTGTTCAGATACAAAAAATTTATACCAAAACGGTATAGCTATACGATGGATTTATGTGTCTGAACGCTGACTAACAAAATGTTGTATAACGAAACTAGGGTGAGTGTGTGTGGGTATTTCCTTGGCAATGGTGAACTGGATCTATGACGGAGCTGGGAGGAGGCTGTATTGTATTGAATGCCAAGAATTAAATTGGAAATTACTGGACGGATCTAAAGGTCTTATTAACTCACTTGCACTCTTAGAACCTTGATAAGGCTTCTAATATTGGACTCGAGAAATAACAGGACTGTTTGCTGTAAACCCCACCCCCTACATCCAGCTGCATGTTTCATCTTTCTCTCACTCCTATCATTCTGCATCTTCTCTCCCTCCCCCCTCCATTTTTAATGTTATACTTTTATTATAAGAGGACCTTAAGGGAGAAATAATTATTGGCTATATATGTATTAAAGTGTATAACAAGTTCATAACAATGAACTTATTCTTCATACCATATATGCTGTTATGAAATTATGGCTGCAATCAAGACAGAGTAAAAGATAATGTCAAGAACCTCTAATAATCATCTCATTGTATTTTTAGTGCATGAAAATGACTAACAAGGAAATATGAAATTTATGACTAATTGTTTTTGTACGTGTGATCCCCAAATTGGCAGCTAATGATGTCACTGTGGCTGTCCTATTTCTCGAAATATAACCATAAAGTGATTTCATAAACATCAACGTATAATCCATTAAAATTCTGATGTACATGTATCTGATTTATAAGAATTAATTGGACTGGTCCTCCATGCATATCCACTAAAAAGGAAAATGAAAGTCAAAGTCGATTTGTAATTGCACAACAGTGGCACTCGATAGGATATCCATATATGATTACCAATGATATGAAAGTGAACTGTGCTCAAACTCTGCACGTCCATGCCTTCATATTTCAACACTACTGAAGTTTCATCCAATAATAATTATCTTTCAATGAATCATCTGACTTTAAATATTAAGAGTAAATTTTTGAGAATAATAATATCAATAATGATAATAAATTAAAAATGGTGGCTTCTTCTAAAGCACTCATGTCCATCACACTGTAACGTTTTTGGCACTCCAACATCATTACCTCAGTCATAGTTATCAATACATTAAATGTAGCATTCTAGCATATCGAGTACCCATCAACACCTGGGTGGAGAGTGGCAAAATTGGATACATATCTTGCCAAAGGACATTAGTACCAGGCTGGGATTCGAACCCTCAACCTTTTCATACATGCAGAAAGTCAAGTGAACTAACCACTATACCAGGACACCAGCATTTTAAAATATTACTAATCCAAGGGGTGGCTCAACCATTTAGAAATACATGACTCATTTTGAGACAAAACAAAAACAGAGGATAAATGTTTTTGCTTGAAAATTTCAAACACTTCCCCCATACATTGTAGAGTAGGTTTACACACACATTTTACCAACTGGGGAAGACAGGCAAATTCTGTCAAAAGTACCTTTAAAAGGTTTTGTGGAAACTGGAAAGAGAAAGGAGATTAATTTTCATCCCATGCTTTCATCTCTGTTTCAGTTAATTGTGGTCAAGTAAATCTACCTTTAAAAAGGTTCTGTGGAAAGAGAAGGGAGATTAATTTCTTCCCATGCTTTCATCTCTGTTTCGGTTAATTGTGGTCAAGTAAATTTACCTCCAAAAGGGTTTCGTGGAAAGAGAAAGGAGATAAAATTTCATCCCAAACTTTCTTCTGTTTCGGCTACTTCCTGCTCATTGAACACAAACGGACGTTCATAGTGTTTTTCACTTCCCCTCTAACTTTCCTATCACAGCAGGAAATGCAACTCTTTCCATTAACTTCTATTAGTAACGATGTTAGCCTATTCCATGCATTGTCTATATGGTGTTTTCATTACACTTTATTGTACTTGTCATGGTTATAAATACATTTATAGGATTGAATAATGATAATACATTGTATGTAATAAACCCCATGAGGCTCTGATGCACAGATTTCGGCAGTGGCATCATGGGGGGAGGGGCACTTCTCCATTCAAAATTTTGTGTTTCAGATGAGAATCTTTTTTTAGCCTTCTCAGCAATTCAGCAATAGATTACCTACCAGTATCTTCTTTGTTTGTCTGTTTGTTTGTTTTTGTTTGTTTTTTGCTTTTTGTTTTGTTTTGTTTTGTTTTGTTTTTGTTTTTGTTTTGTTTTGTTTTGTTTTGTTTTGTTTTGTTTGTTTGTTTTTTTTTGGGGGGGGGGGGGGGTTGGGGGACCTTCAACAGCAAGTAGAAAATCTGATAACCAGACCCCCCCCCCCCCCCACTCATTCAAAGTGTTGTAGCAACACTGGTTTCAAGGCAAGCTCTAGTCATGATCTAAAAGATAAGAGTGAACAACAGCCTATTTAAGTTTTAAGGTTCAACAATGGTCCATCAATTCAATATCATCAATTATAATTGGAAATGACAATGATTGGATAATGTTCAGCAATCAACTATTTCTACCTTTAGAAAAGTTATTTTCACTCATATATATTGACAAACAATGATAACCGTTCATCATGTATATTACACCATATTCAACATTGCTTATTGTATAATTCACTATTTTTGTATATCAATGAATCAAAACCACCTTGAGAAATTGGCTTTAGAATAACTGAATTTGAAAAGTGAATTTGTTGATTTCATAGTGTGTTGATGTCATGAAATGGACATCAAGTCTGGCAAGCTATGGGATCCACAGGTATGAATAATAAATCTATATTGTCCACTGAGATCCAGAAGGGCACAAAGCTATGGAAAGTATAAGTTCATACCCCTCAGGCTCTCTCAGCGCATGCATATTGTCTGTTTGGAGCCAAAAGGGCGTTAACTCATATACTTCAACACAGTAATTCAAGGTGGCCATATGAGAAGTTACATGTTTTTATCACCAAACAAACCAAACAACAGAACACTTCAAAAGTACAAGCACAGTACATGCCAAATGAACCTTTCTACAATGATATCAGCTGTTAGAAAGCTGTTGGAAACATGAACATTTGTTCATGAGCCATACTGGACTAAAAACACTGTGCATTCTCAATTGCCAAGTTCAACAAACTTTTGTTTTAGTGAAGCCACAGTACATCAGTATAGACTTGCTCTCCTGCTCATAAAGAGTAGAATGAATCTGTGCATTATTTGATATTATCCTTTTTAATGTTCATTTTTCATTAACAATACTAGGAATCATATGCATACCCTTGTATGAATAGTATTGATGAATACTAAGTTTAATGCTTTGTACTACATTTATGTTATTGTTCCAAATATATGTTCTACTTCTGTTGTATCAACGCTCTAATCAGTTTACTGTAAAAGCGCTTTTATAAGAAACAATTATTATTATTATTATTATTATTATTATTATTATTATTATTATCATTATTACTGAATACTTCTAAGATCACAAAAGAGTACATTCAAAGGAATTCTGCAACACTGTCAACAAATATAGATTTTTCCTCATATCATCTTCTTGAGGGTATTTCCAAATGTGTTTTCACTATAGTACCTTCAAAAGGATACTGTGTAATTTGTTTACTCTTTAAAACAAAACAAAACAATTAAAAAAAAAATATATAGATCCTGTCATCATGGTCTACCAAATACCAAAAATACTTTTGTGTGCTGACCTTCATGGCTATATGGCATTATATGCATGAGAAAAAAAATGTTTGTTTCCTTGTTTTTGGTAATTAATCACTTGGAAATTACAACTATAAAAAGACCACTAGACTGGTTATTAAATAATACCTGTGTACAACTGTAAATATAAATAACATCTGTTTTATCTCTCTTTCCTGCTTATGAACTGCAAACATTATAAATTGCAAATTAATAGAAATATGGAGGACTCTACATTGAAAATATGAGATCTCTAAAATGAAGCTGGGGGGGGGGGGGGGGGGAGGGGGTCATTCTTTAACGTTAATTTTTTTTTCTGCCCCCTTATGACACTCTATTCTAAAGTGGGAAAATTACACAGAGACAGTTCTGGAGGGTAATAATAATAAAAAGAGCTATATATGTAAAAAAAAAAATCAAAAAAAAAATCAAACAATTTCTTAAAATCTTTTTATACAGAATTTTTTTAATAAAAAAAAAGAAAGCTCTAGTGAAGATAAAATGGTCTTCTCTTAATGTGGCCCATATCTCCAATTTATTCTAATAACACATTTTTTTTTTAAATTCCCCCTCCCTTCTACTTTCCTCCAATCCCTCTATTACTCTCTCTCTCTCTCTCTCTCTCTCTCTCTCTCTCTCTCTCTCTCTCCCCTTTCTCTCTTCTCTCTTCCTCATAAGGCCTTCATTCATTATCCCCTCCCATCACCTCCACCCCTTTCGTCCTAACCCATCTTCCCACTCACCTAGATAGTCTATATACTACCTCCTCCAGCCCTCATTAAGTTTGACCTTTAATGATGGATCACTGCTTCTCACTCTAATTACACAACCATCTGAACTAAAGGAAAGTCCTTCTTTGTATCAAGCTGGAACTTCCATGTTAGCATGAAGTTATATATTTTAAAAAGTAGGCTAGTTCGGAACCAGAACAAGCTAGTCTCAAACTCACCAGACTGAGGGTTGTGAGCTGAGCCAGACATGAACCAGACTAAAACTCAGAATGAGTCAACTCGGTAACAGAGGTCTGGTAGAAAAGAGATGCTTAAAAGCTCACTTTTTGTCATCTGTTATCACTCAGAAAGTGTATTTTTGTAATATATTTGTTTAGTATATTTACTTGTGTGCTTAGAGTAAAGCCTTCTATAAGGAAAAGCAAACATATTTGTTGGTGTCAAATTTTGATGACAGATTTAACTGTGTTCCTTAATGAGTTATCCGACTGGTCCAGATCCCGGTAAGGATTTTTTTAAAGTTAGTGAGCCAGACCACACCAGAATTTTGGGTCTCGAGTTCCAGCACCAAAGTAGGCCTAATTAACTAATTTCTCAAATTCATGACATCATGGTCATGGATTTAGAATACCATCAAGAGTTCAATATTATGGTCACTCACATATAAAGTAAACATCTACCACATCTGCAAATTTTCCAAACTAGTTACAAGAAAGTTTGATAGAATTGTAGCAGGGAAATGTAACTAGAGTTACATTTCCCTGACTGTATAGCTTCAGTAAAATACAGATTACAGTAAAATGTGTTGGATATGTGAACTATTACCTTGCTTTAGCACAGCAATATAGACTCAATATAAAAGCCTATACACAATGTTTCTGTCTACACCACTATACCACTACACCTGGGTACAGAGAGCATGATGAAGATGAAACGTGTTGTAGAGGCCATGTTGCTTTTGCTAGAGGTACATATAACAGGGATTATATTCCTTCATAATGAAAGAGATAGGATTCAATTCTCTTTTTCTACATGGAAGCTGGTAGCTCCTTGGTTTCTGTAAGAGCAGGTGGGAGAATCTGATGGCTAAAAAGCAAGGGTAATATATACGATGAGATGCTGTGCTTGAATTTACCTCACAGCATGGAAATTTGATCAACTTTAAGGGTAGAAAGTTTTATATTAACATTGCACTTTGTGGAGACTGACCTGGTCTCGTGGTGCGCAATGCAGGGAAGATCTCACACGGATGATACAGGGATGATACAGGGAAGATACAAAGTCAAAATTAGGCATTTTAACCCCTCTGGTTAATGCAAGCCCCAAACATTTCTATTTTGCGTGCTTTCTCTGAAAAGAGATTTTACACACACAATGTTTATATTCCTATTGACTTAAATGCATATAACTTTAAATGAACACAGTTTCACTCATCCATAAAATCTTACCTAAATAATATGAAATATCATCTATAGTAGATTGAAAACTGTTGGTATATTCTACACAGCTGTACATAGGACCAACTTGAATCTTGCTTGGACCGCTGTCTAAAGCTTTCCAAAGAGCTCAATCTATCATCATCATCATCACCATCATCAGGCACTTCAATTCAAGGTATGAATTTCATAATTTACCCCTAAATACTTGATTATCCATTAAAGCAATTATGCACAGGGCACATAGTTTCACACCAATCTTATTAGCTTCGCTAAATGCACTCCATGTTCACAATCTTTTCAAGCAGCATATCCTCAGCTCTAGAACAACCTACCAGAATGTATCAAACAAACAGAGTCCACCGAGAAATTCAAGTCTATGTTTAACAACTTATTTGTTCATCCACTAACTGATAAATTTCTCTTTACCCAAACTTCTGATGCATTAATATTCCTTTCTCTTTCCCTATCCCTTTCACTCTTCCTCTCTTATTTGCATTTCAGTGTATAGAGACCCCATGGTGATAAACACATAAATAAGAATCGCACATCATTAACAACAACAACAACAACAACAACAACAACAACAACAACAACAACAACAACAACAACAACAACAACAACAACAACAACAACAACAACAACAACAACAACAACAACAACAACAACAACAACAACAACAACAACAACAACAACAACAACAACAACAACAACAACAACAACAACAACAACAACAACAACAACAACAACAACAACAACAACAACAACTACTACTACTACTACTACTACTACTACTACTACTACTACTACTACTACTACTACTACTACTACTACTACTACTACTACTACTACTAATTATTATCATTATTATTATTATTATTATTATTATTCTTCATATTATTATTATGTTCTAGGCATAAGAAACTTGAGATGTAGCACCATGGAAACTACACGTAAAAAATCGAGGAGGAAATATCAAGCTGACAGGAGAAAAGAGCATTGTAGATTAGAATACTACTAGTTGGTTAAAGTTGAGTTGATGTAGGTGTAGCATTTCAATGATCTATTCAGAAATTTGAAATAAAGAATGTCATTGGATGGATTGACAGGAGTAACATCATAACTACATCAAGTATGACAATTCTAAAGCCTACCTGACAAGTGACAGCTCTCCTCCAAGATTACCAGTATCAGAAAACATAAAAATTGTTGACCAAGTTCCAAAGAGTCATCCGGATGGAGCCAACCAACATGCAGAATAACTTGTAAACATATACATCCTACCTACTCGACTGGTTGTAACTTGTGCAGAGTGGTGGAATTTATCTCTGATATATTCATATACATATATGAACATTAGAGGGCGCACTGCTCTTGAGAGAGTTTTGACACTTTGAGCAGTGAGTGTTTGGTGAGATGCCAATACACTGAATATGTGCTTTATACAATTCTACAGGGTTCATCCCATTTTACTCTCTCTAAAGAAAAAAAAAGAGTGATTTTTCACTCTAGTTTTACCCCCCCCCCCCCCCTCCTGGGTCACATCAGTGTTCACTTGTTTAGGAGTGAATATTAATTTATTAATAATATTTTATATTTTTCTGCATCCCCATTTCTTCCTTTTATTAATCAACTTTTTGTCAAAAATACTGATCATAATTTAATATCAGATACAATTGGAATAATTGTGAGTTGCTACCTGAATAGCTCCTTCAACCAGTCTCTCTAGTCCCTTACGCCATGTATAATAATAATAATAATAATAATTGAATTTATATAGCGCCTTTTCCAGAGGATAAAGGATATTCTTGATAAAGTCATAAGTTTGTAGCATAGCTTTCTATCATCTTTACTATTCTCATTGATTCAACTCATCTCTTTCTCTCACCTTTTGCCTAAGTTCATTTCTTCTTCATTGATCATTTTATTATTTTCACCCCCCCCCCCCCCTCTCTAGATTCCTGACTTTTGGTTTAATTGATTGATTCTATATGTCCACTCATCCATGGACTCCTTGGCTCATCCTTCCTCCTATTTCTCTACACCTCTCATCCCGCATTCACACTACCAAAATTCATTGTATAGCTGAATAAAAACCGTACAGCTACACGATAAGTAACTAATATTTTCTGGTCTGAAGGTCGTATAAAAACATGTTGTAAACGAAAAATCGTATAGCATGACGGATGTTTGAACAGTTTCGACAGAAAAATTGATGAAGAATCAGCATCACCTTGTAGTATTAACGTCATATCTTACACAAAGCATAAAACTGGGCAGGGCCTATTGTGTGTGCACACTGATATGACCAATCACCTGTAATTTTGTATGCTCTAGCACTGCCCATAAAGTAACCTGATACTAAACATACAGGCCCAAATTCACAAAGGAGGTTTGGTTTAAACCATGGTTTAAAGGTAACAGATAGTTTTGGGAGGCCCTCAAAAACTTTTCGTGAGATTTCTTTGATTTTACTTAATAAAAAGCAGGGTACTAACATAACTAAGATGCTGTGAAGTTTTTTCCTCCTCAAGTGAAATATTTACTGAATGAGAGGTGAAAAGTAATAAAAATCCCTGGCCCAAAAAAGAGGGGATGTAAATTCAAACAACGGCCACACACACTACTCACATTAGGATTGCTGTGTGTATAGAATCCGCTACACATAGTGCGAAGCGCTGGGTTTATTGTGCGGGGAACCTTCGGGTGGATATGGTCTTAGCGTGAGGCAGTGAAAAGCCGTTACCAAGCATTTCTTACAGATATTTACACTAAAATTTGTTCAAAATCGTGAATGGAATGTTAAATAATCTCATACATGTGTCTTATGATAAAAGGAGAGTAGTATGTGACTATGTTAGATAAGTTTCTTGCCAGTATGATTTTTGCTACCGAGACTGTCTATGAGCTTTAACCCCCTCCTGGGTTTTTTAAGCATACGTATGCACAGAATCCGATCCAATCATATTTATTTTTTTGAGCGTGCGCATGGGCAATATGCGCTTATCTACGCTTAATTTAGTATGCTTACGGAGGTTCAAACCTTACCCATGGTTTAAACCTCCTTTGCTAATTTGGGCCATAGTGTCAGCTGACCTCCCCAAATCCTATATCTTTAAATACGATAATTTTTTTCAAATGTGTATGCCCGTTACCTTAAATGATGATTCTTTATATGTTTCTTTATACAACATTAGTATAACTTTCCTGTTGTCTGAACAGGCTATTTCTTTCTCTGAAACCCACCCCCTCGCTGAATTATAGCATCAAATTCCATAGATGCTTGAGGCAGAGGATGCCACTTTGGGTTTCCCACTCTAACCCTATCCATTACCCTCTCCTCACAGACAGCCCTGGTCCAAAGGGAAATGGTTGCCATGGCAGCAGAGATGCTGCTGGGATAACGTCATCATCATCTTCTTCATCTACATCATCCTGCCTAGCATACGCCAGATCAATCAAAGAGCTTCAGACAAAGTCGGATAAAGGAGAGCCTAAATCGGGTGAAGGATGCCTGGTCAAGAGTCAGATCGGAGTTGTCTTTGGTTACTTGTTCAAATGTTGAATCAAATCCTTTACTGTTCTACCACTGAGTATTCTTATATCGGGCAGTGACCAGGGAAACAAATACTCCACAGCTGAGAACGATATAGCTCTGGAAAGCTCCAAATTAGATTGTAAAAAAGAAAAGTGAAAAATACAAAAATTGTCCCTATATTTTCCCTAAAAATGCCCTAGTAAAAATCTTTTTATGCTGATAATAAAATTCCATGTAGAAGGGGTGGGGAAGTAAGAAAGGGCTAGATGTGAGGCAGTAGAAGACAACATATCATCATAGATTTGATTAGCTCTATAACGGGAAATTTGTATTATCAATTCAATTAACATCCGACAGCCTTACATGTAGCAGTAAATAAGCTCATAGATCAGTGTCTACATAACCCACATGCATCAAATAGCAAATCAAATGCAATTTATGAGTAGATGTATGCAAGTGATCCATTTACATGAATATACAGTCTAAAACACAGCATAGATTAGGTAGTGGAATTACATGCCTTGAGGCAATTAATCTTGCTGGAAAAACCATCTAATCTATCATCAGGCCATAAACTCCTTTTCATAAATCTGCTATACTACCAGCAATGTCAATGATTTTAAAGGGAAAGTCCACCCTGATTACAAGTTGATTTTAAAAGAAGCAGAAAAATAAAACAGATCAGTGAAGGTTTGAGCAAAATACGATAAGAAATAAGAAAGTTATGGATTTTTGAAGTTGTAATCAATCAAACACAAATTGGCATCTCAATGACAAATCTATTCCTTCATCAAAAACTAAGAAAATTAAAATTTATGAGATTTTCAGTACTGAGCAAATGAGACAGGACCAAGCAAGATAGGTGACGGAGTTGCCATTTTGTGTCTAAATGATTACAACTTCAAAAATTCATAACTTTTTTATTTCTTGTCGGATTTAGTTCAAACTTTCACTATAAATTTTGTTTCTCTCATTTTTCTTCTTTTGTTAAGTCAACTTAATACCAGGGTGGACTTTCCCTTTAAAGGCAGTAATTTGTAGTTCTAATGATGAAATTGAATTTAAACCAAAAAAAATCATATGCTAAAATTTGTGATCAATACTTGCCAATAACACTGGCCTGCTTTCACCTATAGAGGGCATGCTTTCCCCATTTTACACAGAGCCATACGATTTACACAGACGGAATATGAAATATATCCATATGATACAGTATATGTATTACATTTTTGGGGCAACATTATTGCTAACCTTGTTTAACTTCCAATGAGATGGTAAGACAGCATGTAATCCAGTAGAGAATCACAGCTAAATTAGTACAATGTAAGAGGTACAAACTGCAGTTTCAATTGAATACAATTCTGTGCAACAAATGGTAACTTTAATACAAAGCTGTCCATAACAGATCTATATTTTTGTATGTCTTCACATAGACACTTGTAGAAGGGTCCATGGTCTTTACAAGACCGATCTTGGAAGTTTCAGGGGGTCACATTTCAATCATGTTTCGATAAGGAAACATTTTCACATGCCACATCATGTGCTCTGGTTGTTTCATGAGGATTTCATCATCCCTTCCTCGATACTCCCAAATATTCTCCAGCCACATGCCAATAGTAATCAATAACCCCCTGCAGTTAAGATCATCTGTTACTATTTTTCTGCAACCTATGCAACATATAGTATGTCAAATCCTTCTACATGTACATACTTGTACTGGGGCCCATTGCACAAAACTTGCGTTTAATCGCAACTCTTAAAAATCAAACGCAAGTCCTTAATGCGCACTTGTGATTGGCTGAAAATAAAGTTGCGTTTGATTTTCCTGAGTTGCGTTCAAACGCAAGTTTTGTGCAACGGGGCCCTGGGTCTACTACAGTTTCAGTACACATCTCCCTGGTAGCTACAACACTTATATATTGATTCAAAATACAGAAATGAGATATCGCTTATCATTATATGTCAGACTTCTAGTTCTATGTTTCCTTTCTTGATTTTCCTCTCGCAGTTTGGTAATATTGGTTTAAAAGATTCAGAAATATGAATATTCTCATAAATATGAAGGAAAAAAAATCATGTTGCTTATAATCCAATACTACCTTTAATTTGTTGTGAAAGTGCATCTCTGCTCTATTTAATTAAAAAAAGATCTAAAGGGGAATTTTTGAGCAGATGGTAAGATAGAAATATGAACTCCTCTTCCATAAAAACCTTCCCCATCTAATATTTCCATGGTTTCGAGACAGGAAGAATATTTCTTTAACAAAGAATGACATTTGGTTTCCAGGCATTTAAAATGAAATCCTGACCCTAATGACCCTTCCAGACAACACAGAAAGTTTCAGATTGTTCGTTTCCTGTGCACTTACTTTTTAAGACCTATCTTTGACCCTTTAAAGAGCCTCAAAGTTCACAAAGTTAATTTACAAGAATGAAACTTTGCGCAACAGGTGCTCAACATTTGTGTCTTTCTACAATTCATCCGGACACGTAAAAAAACATATTCCATGATATCTCACTTCACAATTCATGAAATTGATTCATGACATCGCCAATGGTGCTATTCAAACCATTTTATATTCATAAAATAATTTATAAACTGTCTAAATTACTCTTTAATGTAATGGTACAAGTGATTACTGGTTTCTACAGTCAATAAATTATTTTGGAATCTTATACTGGTAACATGATCTCATCCACTACAGCATGGCTGGATCTACAGCATAGCTGGATTAGAAAGTCATGGTTGATTAGTCCAATTAGCTGGGTTCTTATCTTGGTAGAGAAATGAACAGACATATTTCTTCAGCAAGCTCTGGAGAAGTCCTACATGTCATGCATGACTCACGACTGGATACATGTACAATGTACAAGTATATGTGCATGTATATATGATTAAGGATTTCTAAATTTATGTACAAATTATTAAAGCAAATGTAGTTGCACTGTCTGTGTCTGCTCCCTCCCCCTTTTTTCAAGTTTCATAATAACCAGAATCTAATGAAGGCATATTGGGTTCTGGTATTGAAAAAAAAAAATCACAGAATTAAACCTTCTAGATTAGAAATTATCAATCCATTTGACAGATATAATTTATTTAAAATTAATGATATCTGCCAAATACATATGCAAGAAAATGAAACCTGAGAAAAGAGCAAATTAAGAAAGATAAAGAAATCAAACTTGGAGTCCTTAGTATGTGTAAAGTATATAGGACATATACTGTAGCTACGTGTATCTCCCCCCCCCCCCCCCACCCCTCCTTCTTACATGTACATGTTTTAATCTTTTATGCCTCTTTCTATCCCCAAATGCCTTTGCATCTTGGTGAGACTCTCATATCATAGCCCCCTGCTATTTGCCCAAACCTGCACACAAATCAATAAATGGCAAACAGACATGTATAGTAATATCTGGAACACGTCAAACGAAGATGCGAAGAGAAGAAACAGTAGCCACGTTCTCATCAATGATCACATCTTTTCTCGGAAAAGTCTTCAGATAGAGTGCAGAACATTCCTGCTACTTTGTTGTAGGTCTTTTGAAAATTGGGAAATAAAGTTTAAAATTGTCTTTAAAAAGATCCTAGCTGAAGAGCGAGTATACACATACATGTAGGAATGAAGTACCAAAAGTATTCAGGAGTAAAAAACTTCATTTGGATTAAGTCATTTTTTTTTACTTTCTGTAAATTCATTATTATCATACATTAAAGACCTGATGGTAGTTACAACGATTTAAAAGAAACAAAACATTTATTACTTAATAAAATAAATAAAGTGCTCTAGAATAATTTGCACCACAAGAGGGCTCACTCATACGAGCTCTATCCATAGCATCAACTCAAAATCATTTGTATACATGTATTCATGCCAATATTGCGATGTATTTCCATGCTTGCCAAACATAGCGCTTGATTCCTGAAAAAGATGTATTGCAACATTACCCAAAATTGCAGTATTCCCCAGAACTCTATTTGCCTCAAACTATCCTAAATGAAATAAATTTTTCACGAAGAAAGCTGTAGTGCGAACAGGCATAGTGTGAGTATGATATCAAAGAGAGCAGTGTCAAGAGCTCTCTAATTGCAAGGTGGGAAAGAATTGGGTCAGGAACACTTCATACACTGATGATCAAGGGTTTGAAAGTGGAAATTGCATACTTTGTATTTGGGTGTCATATCAACTTTAAAGGGGTAGATCAACTAGCAAAGAACATCTTGATTATTTAGTTTTAATGTTAAGTGAGACAAAATATGGCATGCATATCTGAGGGGGAAAAAAGACAATATATAATTAAATTGTAAAGAAAAAATATATGATGGGATCACACTGCTTGAATTTGCAGCATAATGAGGACTGCCTTATGGTCAAAACCTTTTTATCATATGTATTTTTTCATAATTTGCAGATTAATTCTGATCAGCTCTCTTTGCGTATAAATGCAAATGCACAGAGATCAGTGTACACTGAAAAGTACTTACAGGACAAGTCCTTTAAGCACATTTTCACGGAAGATTGAGTTTTGAGGAAACCGCAACAGTTTGACATTTCAAGATGAAATTTCTGATTTAGTCTCACTTTCATCCCTCTCTATTTTATCAAAAATATGAGTAGACAAGAGGAGACTTCAAATCTGAACTTCCATCATCATGCAAGGATGTACCATCATGGAATCAAATCACAAACATGAGGAGAGAGACTACTCTCGCAAGGGTTTTGCTGCACAACTTCCTGGTTGAGTCAATGAGGGAATTCACCAACTGATTCCAAATCGGTATTCATATCCACGTCATTTGGTCCAATTAAGCCGTTGTCCACGTTATCAAATGGTGCTTTCGATGACTATGTTGATAACTGGGCAAGTTCAAGGTACCAGGTCTTTCATATATTACCAAGTACTGTGGAGTTCTGAACATGAAGCAACATCGAATGTGTCATTCCACTTCATATTTGGTCTGATTTAAGTTCTAGTAGCGCTATGATCAGATATACACTCTTAGATGTGGTAGGGAATGTATTGGGACAAAATAGCTTGGACTTTAAAACTCAAATGTGGATCATATGTAATCTGTAACCCCACCCACTCCCACCTATCCATGCCCCCCCTCCAACCCACGCCCCCCCCCCCACCCCTAACACCTGCCATTAGCTATGCCATCATGGATTGTCTTTTCTCTGTGTCTGTTATGTTCCCTTCCATGGATCTCCTCCGCAACTTTAACCCTCCCTCCCTACCCTTAAACCTTCTACTCCTCCTCCCTTCCCACCCCCTTGCCCCCTACCCCTACCACCTGCCATCAGCGATACCATCATTGCATGTCTTGTCTGCGTGTGTCTGTTTACCCATGTTCCCTCCCATGGGTCTGCCACATTAAATGCATACACAGGGCCTGTTGGCTGCTCGTAGCTAGTCGTGCTTCGCAACAGCACCGCACCGAGTGAGAACGGTGGAGACGTGCCGTGAATGAATAAGTGGATTCCTTAAATGTCAGGTGAATTTGGAGGCTGGCATGCAAGCAAGCCGTCTCAGGCCACTTCAACTGAGCATAAATTACAAAAAACCTGTCTAGAAGAAGACTGCCAAGTGCAATAAGGATTCCCCTCAATATCTCCCTGTGACTAAAACTTGAAGCCATCCCTAAGTTGCACAAGAGCAGGATTGCATCAGTTTCAGGAAGAATGTAGGCAAAAGGCAAAAACAAGACATCTCCCACTGTCCAAAAATGTAGTGCTAAAATGTTGGTTTATATTTATCTTTGAATAGGATATCACCTAAAATGAATAAAACAGAACATAAATATTTTCTTACATCTCATTTTAGTCCTTATCAACTCATATAATTTGAGGAGAAGCATACTATGGACATCTTGAAACCAATATCTTGTATTTTCCAAGCCAGATCAGGGCAGGCCAAGGATCATCCTAATTCCCAAACTGACTGATAGCCAATAATATTTCCTATTCTGTCTAACATGTAGTTACAAAAGCTTAAGTCTTCACTGATATTAGAATAAGGTTTAAAAATTTATTTAATTTCATAACATTTTCAAACCAAAATGAAGGAATTATTAAGTAGAAATCTAAAAAATAAAATAAAATAAATGAATAACAAATAACTACCAAACAGGATTGTCTATTACAATCTCCAGTCTACCTGCAATGCAATCTCAATGCTGATGTTTTTCACAAATTTAAACTAGAAGGAAATGCAATGAATGCTAACCTAGTCCAAAGTTTGAAAAATGTCCTTATGTTCTTCAAAGACAAAATATTCCTGCCCATTTCAGTGATGATAAATAATGAGGAGAAAGTGACAATAAGAGTCCAGAGTGGAGTGTCCCCTTCATGGTACTGTCTATCTTTCATGCATTGCTTACCTTTGAGAGGAGAGCACAGGAAGTGTCATCTCACTCTAATCCCATTGCTTCATTAATATTTCAAATTCCATTAGCAGGATTACCAACGGATGAACAGTCACCACCCAGGTTGCATGCCAACCACAAGAAATGAACGTTGCTGGACATCACAGTTATCTCTAATTTAATACACTCTCTATTTCCTAGCCTAGAATGAACATTTGTGGGGAAATGCGGGTGGATATGAATTAGGCATCTGTTCCCAATCCCTACATTTTCAATTACTGTGTAAAATATTGAAACAATAGAAAGAGCAGGTTATCAAGTACATGAGTCATCCATGCAAAGCAACTGTGTCATTTTCAGTATATACATTGGAATAGGCAAATATGGGGAAAATTTCAAAATGTCTACACTACAGAACCCTACAAAAGCACATCTGTAAATTTAGTTCAAGGACACAAATGTTACAGAGAACCACACAAGACACACTTGCTTTCATAATTTTCATATATCAATGACATAACTAATTGCAAATCAAGAATAGTGTTAACTCTATGTAAAAGCTTTGAGTTAACGCCTTTCTGGCAATCAACACATGATATTTGAGTCCTGTGAAGTTAACAGGCAGTCAGGCATGTATGAAACATTTAAAAAGAGAAGTGTGAACAAGCCCAGTGCTAACAGGCCTACCGATGGTGTATGCATCTCTGTCCTCAGGTTCAGTAAAACATAAAGACAGCATTGCAAAAATGCCTCACGGTGCCTTTAATATGTATGCCTCACTGTCCCAGATACATCAAAAGCCTCTAGTTTTGCCATTTGATGAGACAATACTGAGAAGTCCCTGGACGTGAATATTCCAATTACATGCCCATTGTACAAAAACAAAGGGAATGCTTTTTAATGTCAAATTAACCATTGTGACAGTAAATGTACAGATTGTGAACTGCATGAAGTTAGTTTCTACTGTAAAGTTCATTTGAAGGGGTTTGTACTTTTGATTTTCAATTCGTAGAATGTTTTTGAAAGAAACTGTCTCAAAGCAATTGGGAAAGGTTGATCATATCTCATAAAAATTGGTCTATATTGTGAGGTTTTGGAATCATCAAAATGTTTTTTAAAACTGACCCAATCTTGCTGAAAGCACATGCACTGCACATAGAAATAAGTATACGGGACTGCACACACACACACACACACACACACACACACACACACACACACATGTGGCATGAATGTTCGGCCTGAATACTTCAGCTATTTCTAGTCATATTTCGAATATGAGGGCATCTGATGAGCAATCCTTTTCAGGGGACATTTCTACTATGATGCTCTTCCAAACTGACATAAAAGGAATGAGAAAGCTCACAAATTATTTTTCACCTTTCCCAGAACTCAACCTTCTCTTTAAAAGTGCAAGTGGTTAAATTCACTGCACTTATTTTCATGAGCAATGGTGGGATAAATCTCATTACGACTTAGGAAGTGCTCAATTCACTTCTTAAATCGAATTAATCAAAATTTTTGGCGTAAGAGGAGAAATGACTTACTTAATGCTGGATGCTTAGGATAGCAGGGAGCGATAGATTGCAAGTCAGTTTGTTGCCAATTCGCCATTGTTCTAAAAGAGTAGCTATGTTTACATTTCAGCTGTCTTTGAAGGGGGTGGGGGTGGAGGGTGATAAAAACTACCTAATTTGAGGATTAATTTTAAGAAAATCATAACTTGGGGATCATGTTCCTTTCCTAGATTCTATGGATTATAAACCAATGGGAGACTGTTTTTAATCAGGGGCTTCTTGCTTCTTTTTTTTTAGGGGGGGGGGGGGGAGAAATGGCCAAAGTCAATGTCTATATGTTTTACTTGGAAGATGTGATAGTGTGATGACAATTTTTTCAGAAAATATCCCAAATGTATCGAAGGTTTACTGGTTTAGTAATAGTATACATGTATAGTCATAAATCAGAGGTTGAAATTTGTCTCTTTGAACAGTGCATGGACTATATTCATCAAAATATTTGGTTACAAAACAGCTAGTTCTGACCCCAGTGCTTGGTATCAGAACTTGCTACAGTATTCATATTGGACATTTCCATTTGAAAATTTCCCAGCTTCAATGGGTGTACAGAAATATTCTGCTCTTTCCAATTCCTCACAAAGTGTGAATAATGCAGGATTTTTTTTTTTGCAGTTTGATTTCTAAATACATATTAGATGATATGCAATATATGCAAACACTATTACTATCTCATTTCCATCCCCCATTCAAGCAATTAGCACGGATCAAGTCAAGCTGACAAATCCTCTCTGCATTTATTGCTTTTCTCTCTGATACAAGGCTATTAGGACTGCATCACTATAGCAGTGAGCTTGGGTAGGGATTACCAAGAGTCCTTCGGCTAGGGTTCGCACAATGGAACAATTAAAGGGCCGAAGAAGAGACGGCTTTCCTTCAAGCATACATGGGATGTTTACAAATCCTCAAGCCAGCACAAGTGCTGGACAAGTCACAGCTTCTGGAAGGCCTAATGGACATTGTCTTGGTGGAGTGGAGATATAGCGCGAGATAGGAAAAGAATGTGGACTTTATTCTACAAATATGAATGCTTTATTGGCTGCACTGCTACTATACACCTAATTCACACTTCAAGCACAATGCAGAATCTATAAATGTAAAAACCTTGGAAGCCTTTACATTAGTACATTCCAGTGGTATTTATAGAGGCTTATAAAATACAAAAGGATTATAACAAAACCTCCCCACCCTCACAGCAAAACAAGTGAATGAGTAAATTACGCAATGCGTAATAAATGTCCCCGCCGGAAGTGCAGATCTGTGGAAATTAACTAGCCTGAACCTTAAAACTTCAGTGAAAAACTTTAGTGAATAAAATAATAATGTTACTGCATGCAAAAGAAGATAATACCAACAATGCATGTATACAACTGAAATATAAAACATGAAAACATTATGAACCTTCAGCCATTTTGAATAAATTTGCATAAATTTGCATGAATAATGAATTTCAAAATTCTGTGTAGAAGTTTGGCAGCCCCCCCCCCCCCACCCAGCCCTATCAGATAAAACAATCGGAATCAAAATCCGATGTGAAATAGAGGAGAAGTAGCATTTTTCGTCAATTTTGAATAAATTTGCATAAATTTGCATAATTAATGAATTTCAAAATTCTGTGTAGAAGTTTGGAAGCCCCCACCCAGCCCTATCAGATAAAACAATCGGAATCAAAATCCGATGTGAAATAGAGGAGAAGTAGCATTTTTCGTCAATTTTGAATAAATTTGCACAAATTTGCATAATTAATGAATTTCAAAATTCTGTGTAGAAGTTTGGAAGCCCCCACCCAGCCCTATCAGATAAAACAATCGGAATCAAAATCCGATGTGAAATAGAGGAGAAGTAGCATTTTTCGTCAATTTTGAATAAATTTGCATAAATTTGCATAATTAATGAATTTCAAAATTCTGTGTAGAAGTTTGGAAGCCCCCACCCAGCCCTATCAGATAAAACAATCGGAATCAAAATCCGATGTGAAATAGAGGAGAAGTAGCATTTTTCGTCAATTTTGAATAAATTTGCACAAATTTGCATAATTAATGAATTTCAAAATTCTGTGTAGAAGTTTGGAAGCCCCCACCCAGCCCTATCAGATAAAACAATCGGAATCAAAATCCGATGTGAAATAGAGGAGAAGTAGCATTTTTCGTCAATTTTGAATAAATTTGCACAAATTTGCATAATTAATGAATTTCAAAATTCTGTGTAGAAGTTTGGAAGCCCCCACCCAGCCCTATCAGATAAAACAATCGGAATCAAAATCCGATGTGAAATAGAGGAGAAGTAGCATTTTTCGTCAATTTTGAATACATTTGCATAAATTTGCATAATTAATGAATTTCAAAATTCTGTGTAGAAGTTTGGAAGCCCCCACCCAGCCCTATCAGATAAAACAATCGGAATCAAAATCCGATGTGAAATAGAGGAGAAGTAGCATTTTTCGTCAATTTTGAATACATTTGCATAAATTTGCATAATTAATGAATTTCAAAATTCTGTGTAGAAGTTTGGAAGCCCCCACCCAGCCCTATCAGATAAAACAATCGGAATCAAAATCGGCCAAGAAATGATGGAGAAGTAGCATTTTCTAACATCTGAGCACACACGGACAGACGGACGGACGGACGGACGGACACACACACACACGCACACACGTACGGAGCCCGTTTCATAGTCCCCTCGCGAACTTCGTTCGGCGGGGACAATTACATGTACATACAAGGGTAGGCCTACAGCTGCTCACTTGAACAGAAATTATGCATTTTGTAATGTAAATTTAAATGTTAATTTCTATACAAACATGTGAATACTCTAAAATTCAAATGTACAGACATTACTATAAGCCTTCTTCATATAGATGGCAAAAATATCCCTCTACATCAAATATGAAATAGATTACATATGAATGCATGGAAAATGAAAATATGAATCTAGTTCTCACATCACCATAAGAGAACAAATAATTCAAATTTGTCAAAGATATTTAGGGATGGAAAAATAATGACATGTAACAAATATATAGAAATACAAATATAGAAGATAGAGCCCAAAGGAAAAGAAAACAACATGTGCCTGTTGGTTACTGTCAACCTTTTCAGGTCTAGACACTATCCTGTTTGGATATGTTATGATCTTTCAGCATGGAGATTGAGTGGTAGTGAATACATCAGCTACCATATGTTTGCTAGACCTCAAAACATAATGACTATATATATACATGTACCAAATAAAAACAAACCACCTTATTACAGGATTTGACTTCATGGACATTCAGGTGTTTTCGAGAGTCCATCATGCATGGTTAAAAACATGTATATTAACTTAATGTGTAACCAAGGAGAAACATATCTGTTTCATGGTATTCACTGTAACCTCCCCCCTCCACCCCAAAACAAAACAAAACAAAACAACAAAAACAATAAACAAAAAAAAAAGAGTAAAGAGAGAACAACATAACACAAAAACAAAAACCAAAAAAAGGTTAATCTCCTTTTCCCTGTTATATTTCATTCAGATCTAATTAAGGAATGTATCAGGATAGCCTCAATTTTCATATCCCAAGTAGTCCTGGGATGACCAATATTAAAAAAAGTATTGCACACATTATTATACCATTTACCATGTGGGCTTACCATGAGACCTTTGCCTTTAGTATCTCGGTATTACAATAAGAATTAGAGCTGCCTCCTGAAACAGGACAGGCTACAAACTGTTCCAACCTGAGATCATTGTAAGGGAATTAAATTTGAGGGCAATATGTTAAAGGGAAGGTTGAGTTCTGGAAAAGGTAAAAACTAATTTGTGAGCTTTCTCATTCCTGTTGTGTCAGTTTCATTCCACTTTCAGTATTAATCAACATTTGGGATACTAAACAGTCCTCACAATTTAAACCCTTGTCTAAAGCCTATTATAATTTTTGTTTGGTAAAAATATTTATAAAATCCTTGTATCTCTCTCTAGAATTCTTATATTGTTGAACTGACTGATCACATTCAGTGACTTCAAATAGAAATCTGAGCTTGAGAATTTATGAATGAAACATTTGTTTGCCCAGAATTGCTCATGATTGAATAGCCATAAATGAATCAAACAATAAATGATAACCTCTGCCCTCTGAGTCATAAACTTATCTCTTTTTAATAGCAGGGATCTCCATTCACAATCATTTCACAGACACATTCAGTCAGCACAACATGTGGTTGCTACGATGACGATAAAATTATGTTTTGCTTTCTTTCTTTTGATTCATTTTCTTCGCAACTTCAAAATAAAATAATCCACAGACTTATTCAAAAGGCATTGCGATGTTGTTGCTGTAATTTCAAAGGCTTCCCCTTTCATGTCAGATTTTACAATTTCAATTGTTATTTAAAAGCAAAACAGTGAAAACACCTATTTTTGTTCAGACCTATGAAATCTGTTTGATGTAACAGTGAAAGAATAATATAATGAGTTTAAACATTAAAACCAGTCACCATTTAAAGTAAACTGGGCTTTCTTCTGTTTGTTTGTTTTTCAATTCCTAATATCTATACGTAGTGGAAACACCATCTTAGAAATACACATGTAGCCTTCATCCAAAGATGTAAAAAACTGATGATCACAGTATATTTCCTTGTTATTGTGATGCACAACATTACGTACTACAATTTGCCTTCAAAATGTACAGGGATTCCTTAGAAATCCCTAGATAGCATTTTCAATAAAGGATGGTTTTACATTCTGCATGCTTACATGTAATCACATATATTCACCACATGAAAGCATTGGTGTTCCAGAGCATGGACAAGAATTCTGTATTCTCTGAGAAATGGGAGAAAAAAGAGAAACAGGAGAAAAGGAAAAAAAAAAAAAAAAAAAGCAGAAAATAGCTCGTGAACTTTCGCCCTCTGACTCATCTAATATAGAAAGAAGGAGACAATGCAATATTCATTGACTATTGATCTTCATGAATTATAAAGCAGGAATGGGAGAGGTGGTCGGTGGGATGTGCTACAATTAAGGGGGGCTAGCTATGTCGGTCTGGTATGTAATATAGATCCTCAATGCCCAATGAGTCACCCATGACGATGACGACAACGGCGTATATCGTGCATGTGGAAAATGATACTGTGCCGCCACTGTTTGCATTACAGGGATTGTATGGTGTTGTATGGTATTCCATGGCATGCCAATACTTCACAGGTTCTCTGTTACCTTGTCTGGCATGTGTTGGAAAAATGGAAGGTGATGGGGAGGGCAATGGGGGGAGGGGAATAGGAGCTTCTTCCAGGCTAACATGCGATTAAACATTTGAAATACTCTGTTAGAAGTTCGTAAAGAAGCAGATTAGAATCTCTCAGTAAAGATATTCATTAATTTGAAATAAGTAACATTCATGTATATTGTAGATTTTAGCCTACATGTATATAATTTTAGACACCAGTAATGTGCCGTAGCCCTATATTTTGATTTTCAGTTTTACCCCTTCATGATTTATTCATTATATTTGAGATTATTTTGTAATGGGCAGGCTATTCAATACATGCAAGAAAAAAATCTGTCTAATTTCATCTAAAAAAATAAATGATTTCTCAACTACATTAGATGGGCTTTCTTCAACCTTTTTCTTGCCAGCCAGCTATAAAAAGAAAAGAAGATAGAACAATTTGTCAATTTGAATAAAAGACAGAAAAATAGCTTACATTTAGGCCCTAAAAATCAACCTTTGTCAGGGCACCTTTTACCTAAATACATGGTTTAAACATAAAAACTCTACTCCTATTTCTCTCTCTTCCCAAATTTTAACCCCGATACTGCGCTCAGCATGTTCCCACTGACATAATCATCTCATGACAAAAAATAAAAATAAGAAATATAGGCCTCTGCTTACACTTCAGTTGAATAATATAATGGCTACTTGATCGAACAAGAATTAGTTTCTATATTCCTACTCCATCTCTTAAAAATGGCCCACAAATGAATGGACTACGAGAAAAAGAATGAAGCCATTTACAAAAGAAAACGACATCATCTCCACACACACAGAGCACATCATTTATCAATCAATAATTGCAAATATCAAAGGCAGTATCCCACACAGTCTCGATCAAACAGTCATTATCGGGGCGCAAAATGGGATGCCTCGGGGGCAAAGCAGGGAATATCTCGCCTTCTTTATTAAGAGGCTGGAACGGGTTTCTTTTCACGGAATGCGAAGACAGAGGGAGAGAAATGAAACTACAAGGCAGAGCAGCAATTACTATCATCACAGACGAGAATCAAACATGCCTCTTAATGCCCTTAGGCATCGCTATATTATATCTAGTTTATGGCAGGGAATTGGTGTTTAAAAGTGATTCATGATTTGATCGGTGAACGGCTCTAGAAATGTACTTACTGGATTTGATTGTATCCGAGTGGAAACAAATTGCTGCACTTTTAAGAACACTGACAACTAATTATCTTCAAGCATCTGTATTCTCTACATACTGACAATACCCATAAAATTTAAGTTTTGGGGATTTTTATATAGGAGATATTTACTGTATAATGGATAGATGATATGAAATGGTGAGGAAAAATAGATAGGGCTTGGGACAATTTTGCCCCCTTGAAAAGGGGTGGTAAATTCATGATGGAAACAAGTCTATTTCCCTAGCTATTTGGTATCCTCCAAGCTCTACTAGGGATATCAACTGGGTATTAATCGATGGGTATCCCCCTTAAAAAAATTTAAAGGGAACGTTGAGTTCTGGGAAAGGTGAAAAATAATTTGTGAGCCTTCTTGATCCTTTTATGTCAGTTTGAAAGAACATTGTAGTAGTAATGTCCTCTGAAAAGGATTGCTCTTCAAATAATATGACGAGAAGTAGCTGATGTGTGTGCAGTCCCATATACCCATTTCTGGGTGTAGTGCATGTGCTTTTCAGCAAGACTAGGTCAATTTCTTATCATTTTTTTGATGTAAACCCCACTGTATGCCTAAATTCTGATGTAGACATGATCAACCTTTCCAAATTGCTTCCAGATAATTTCTTTCACAATGTAATTGCATGACCAAAAGTTAGAACTCAACTTTATCTTCAAAGGTATAAGTAAAATATGTGACAAAATACCTTTGATTTACCTAAAGCTAATACACACAATACATTACATGTACCACAGTGTGCATAACTGTGTATCATTTTAATACACAGTTGTGTTTGAAGAGAATTCAGCCCACACAGAACAAGACCATCATCTTGTAACAATTCTTCTGTTTCCTTTTTAAAAATAAATAGTCATTAAAATTCATCATAAGTAATATTGTTATGACTGACTTATATCATCAGCATGTTTGTTGCTATAACGACCACCCATTCCTCCTCGCATAAATGAAATATAAGGTCTCCATGGTGTGGGGGTGAGAGATAAAATAATAGTGTTTTCCCATCACTACCTGTCTATTTACGAACACAAATTAGCAATTATGTACATTCATTACGTTATTGTTTTTACTCATATCTCCGCCTCCTTACTTTTATCATTCTGCCAGTCTACTAGAACTAAACAACTGCATTTGTTGACATAAAAGACAAAGATTTGAATGTCAAGAATTTCAAGGTGAAATTTACATCTATTGTAACAGGTCCATACAGCGAACCCAAATTAGCCACAAAACACAGCTTTTTTAGGACACTCCCCTGTAGTGTACATGTAGATTGTCCATAATTGTCCCTCATGAGTTTTGGTATTTGCAAACCAACCACAGAGGCCCAATAAACAACTGACCTCAATATTTATCCCTTGGGCTATTCTTCTTCAGCCATATAGGCACAATTCAACCATTGTTGTTCAGGTTGTGTTTTTGTTATGTGTGTTTAACCATAGTGCACTCAATCTCTTGTCTATCCCCCTCTCTCTGTCTCCCAACTCTCTGTGATCACTGTTTTCTTGGTTCCTCTGATTTTCTTTCCTTCTTTCTTTTGTCTGGTCTCTTTCTCTCTGTATCAGTATCCAATAAGAATTTTAGACACATACATGTACATGTATATGAAGCATAAGCTTTGATATATTCCCTGTTTTGGAGGCCTGCAGTTTTGTGTTTCTGCTCCTTCTCCAACTGTTGACTTGTGAAGCTGGTTTAGGCTGGACCGAACACTCAATATTATCATAACTTTAAAAGTCAGTCTGAGTTCTGGTAATGAAAATTACATGGGAACAAAACTGAACAAAGGCCAACCTTTACTTTCTTCCATATCCACGAAAAAAGTGATATGCAAAATACACCTTTTTTCTTTTTCTTTTTTATACACAGATTTGAAAGTTGCAAAGACTGTGTCCAATTACGGTCTGTGCTTGCAGACTAAGTTATGACAGCGCAGCTACTGGAACCGAAAGATGAGCGATGCACTATCCCATTCTCTGAGCATGTAATAAATGTAACCTTCCCTACAACTAGGTCAACAGCCAGTACCGATTAGTACTGATGGTCAGTTGAAGGCTTGACCATTCAGTTGAAGGCTTGACCATTCACTGCTCATTAGTTTCAAAGGAGGAAAAAATACCAGAGCATTGGGGAAAATATTTCGCAGCCTGGGGAACTTTCATCTCGAAAATGGCAAGCTCTGTCAAGAATTACCAGATAACTTCAGTACTCTGTGAGGATTATCAGATGATTCAGCAATTACGCCTGATCTTGTCATCATCCCACATAATTTTGATAACATGCTTGCTGTATTGAATAATTCAACCTTTGCAAAGATAAGAAAAGCCAGAATAGGACACACAAAATCTATGATATATCATGTTGCAATATAATAATGATAATAATAATAATAATAATAATAGCTGTTTCTTATATAGCGCCTTATATATGTGAACTATATACTATTACCAAGGAGTTATTACCAAGGATTTATCACACTACAAGCAATAAAGCAAGGAGTTATATGATAACTCCTTGATTCAGGTGCCAAATCAATATCCTGGCCCTACCAACACATGTGTCATTATTTTGTTGGGATGGTTTAAAATCTAAAATTTTGCATAAATTAAATTGAGTATTCATATAAAGTTTTGCAGAGCATATTTGTGGTTGCAGTTCCAATATTTATGATATTACATTATAATTCTAATGTCTTTCTTTAAAAAAATTATAATTATATCTTACCTCTTGAAGTAGGGGAGCCCGGAGGTGTTTCAAATAACTTCACCATGGTGACAACAAGAGGAGAAACAGTCCTAGAAGTAAATTGTTTCCAACGACACACAAGGTTGGTGTAAGGAAATGACAGCTCAGATTTAGAAGGGTCAATGTCACATTCCAGATCAACCTCAAATAGATCCAATGTCCAGACAATAAGCAATCCTTCACAGAATACAGCCACCATCCATACTCCATAGAGGAATGCAACTCATCTCTACTGCACACAGGAATGTGCCAACCACAAAAATTCCTTTCTCAACTCAGCAAGCATGTAATTCCTTAGCACACAGTGCATGAACCAGTCCATGTAATGTCTGATGATGATGACAAGAAATTATATCTGTATGCTTTTTGGATGAAGCAATAACACAAGGGCTAAAGAAGAAAACTCTTCTCTTGTACAGTAGTTTAGTAGTGTTTCCCAATGATCCCAGTAATATATTGTAGGTTTCCCCCACCTGCACCTCTATGGGACCAATGCTCTGACACTTCTCCACTTCTTCCCCCTTTGGCAGGTGCTTTATGCCAAGGTTAGAATGAATGGATTCTCTACAAACACACAGGAATGCGGGAGTCTCGCCACCAATGGAGTGTATACAAAGCACTGGTCCTCGGTACACACAGCACACCACGTCAGTAGAGTTCCCCAAACCAGACTTCAGATTGCAGGGGTAATATAATAAGAGCGTCAATCCACATGATGCATTGGAGAGACCCGCTGCATGCACGAATGTCAAGTTTCATCAAAGTTTGTTTCGCTCTCACGGTGGTGGTGGTGGTAGCGGTGGTGTCTACTTCCACTCCGTGAAAGAACTTTGGCGATATTTCCTATTCTCTGGTCTAAGGTATGCTACCAGCCCATAGGGCAGACATGATCCTTGGCATATTTTCTATTCTCTAGTGTCTAGTAATGCCACCAGACCACAGGGCAGATATGATCCTTGACCCCTCCTCTGTCATTGCTGGCAAAGACGACACCACTCTGCAGTGTGATTTTAGCCAAACCCATCAATACTTTGTTTTCATACTCCCAAATAGCTGCCTACACACTCCGACACTTCATGTAAAAAGAAAAATGACACATATATACAATGCATGATGCTGAATACTTTCACAATAGGAAAATTCATAAGAAAAACAAAACTCTGGACCAATGAAGTTTGATGGAAGGAAGTGGATTTGAGCATGCAGTTTGATGAACGGGCAAAGTACACCCAAATTGGTTTTCTTTTGTATTGAAAAAGAAAATATTTCTCTAAGAATAACAGGCATTATTCAAAAAAGAACATGATCTAATAATGAAAGCAGTTGACCTATAGTATCAACAGTGTTGTCATGTGAAGGAAAAAACAACACTTTTGTAACAAGAAAAGTTGAAAATAGACCTAATATATAGAACTCAACTGGCAGCAAATGTAAAATTTAGATGCAGGCCAATACAATACAAAGTGAAAGATATGTAAAAGGTTAATATAATTATTCAAGAAGGTTTATGTCATATTTTGAATTTTAGAGCATTTGAAGAGCAACCCTTTTTGAGGGGACATCTACTATGGTAATCTTCTAAACTAACATAAAAAGAATGAGAAAGCTCACAAAATCATTTTCACCTCTCCCAGAACTCAAACTTCTCCTTAAATAAATAATCCTTTTTCTTGTAACGCTGTAAGCAGAGACATGGGTTTCACCACAAAGATTTGTCCTCAGTTGACCTTGATTAACCCAGCTGTGAAATGGCATATTCTGAGGTCATGCTTGGGGTCACTGAGAACTAGCTGAAGCTACAAACATTTCAAAAGCAACAGGGTAAAAATAGACAGGTCTACAATGTAGTCCAAAAACCACTGTATATATTTCTCTGTATTTGTGTGGCATCTCCCCTTTGATGAAAGTGTAGTCTCTAAAAATTCTATAATTATGAATACCTGATTATCTAAATGTAATATATAACTAGCAAATCAACCATGACAAAAAATAACAAGTGAATGAGTAAATTACGCAATGCGTAATAAATGTCCCCGCCGGAAGTGCAGATCTGTGGAAATTAACTAGCCTGAACCTTAAAACTTCAGTAAAAAACTTTAGTGAATAAAATAATAATGTTACTGCATGCAAAAGAAGAGAATACCAACAATGCATGTATACAACTGAAATATAAAACATGAAAACATTATGAACCTTCAGCCATTTTGAATAAATTTGCATAAATTTGCATGAATAATGAATTTCAAAATTCTGTGTAGAAGTTTGGAAGCCCCCACCCAGCCCTATCAGATAAAACAATCGGAATCAAAATCTGATGTGAAATAGAGGAGAAGTAGCATTTTTCGTCAATTTTGAATAAATTTGCATAAATTTGCATAATTAATGAATTTCAAAATTCTGTGTAGAAGTTTGGAAGCCCCCACCCAGCCCTATCAGATAAAACAATCGGAATCAAAATCCGATGTGAAATAGAGGAGAAGTAGCATTTTTCGTCAATTTTGAAAACATTTGCATAAATTTGCATAATTAATGAATTTCAAAATTCTGTGTAGAAGTTTGGAAGCCCCCACCCAGCCCTATCAGATAAAACAATCGGAATCAAAATCGGCCAAGAAATGACGGAGAAGTAGCATTTTCTAACATTTGAGCACACACGGACAGACGGACGGACGGACACACACACACACACACACACACACACGCACACACGAACGGAGCCCGTTTCATAGTCCCCTCGCGAACTTCGTTCGGCGGGGACAAAAAATCTGTTTTGTGCGGGTTGTGATATGAATATTTTATGACTAAACTGAGCAAGGAGATAACTCCTTGAACTGACCAATTCACAAACTTCTTCACATTATATGTCTCTCAAATGTTAGTTACTTGGAGTCCAGAGTATTTGGGCTTTTTTTCATCCCATACTTTACCAGATATCATGGAATAAGGATGCAGTATACATTGGAACTATTGTTTTGATCCCAGCTATATTAAAGGTAATGTTAAGCTTTGGTACTCCCTAAAAATGTTTTCGTCAGATTTCTTGGATTTTTGTAGCAAGATACTAGCAATACCCAGATGCTGTGAAGATTTCACCTCCTTAAGTGAAATATTTTTTAAAAGAGAGGTAAAAATTAATTTATATACCGGGCCGGGAATATAAACTCCCAACAACGGCAGTGTGCACTATACACTATAACCAAGGAGTTATCTGTGATAACTCCTTGCTACAGGCCTAGCGCTACGGTACAATTTGCATCTCATTAACCCCTGGTTTATTTTGAATTACCAACGGACTTCTAGCTCAGTGCGTGCGTGCGGTCATCACAATGGCAAAACAAGGAACTTTAATTTGCGCCTCTGTTTTGGCGATTTATGAGCTGAAACTTCCCACATGAACTAATTTGTAGTTATAAATGATTGTCTGCAAAAATCCTGAAATATGATGACTGTTTCGTCGAGTTATAGCAACATTTTGAAATGAAAACGTCAAAAAACTATGTGTCTATTTTTTTCTGACACAAGTCTACCCCTGCATAAATATTCATGAAACTTCATTTCCTTATTCGGGGATGTATATTCCTTATTTAGACAAAGTTTCGCTGATGCGACTTCTTTCTTTGCAGAGATACTACGTCTTTTTCACACGATATCTTGCAGCAATTTAGAGCAGCAAATTGTGCGCAGTGATGCCAAATTCACGATCTGCACATACGATATTCATGAGTCAGCCGTAGTCAGCTCATTCATAGATTGCGCATGCGCATGGCCCATGGAGCACTCGGAGCACTCGCGCACAGAGCTCAGCCCTACACAGATTTCAACGCATGGGACGTGGTTGTAATATTTTTCTGTTATGTCAGCCTCGGCGATCTGACACCGAGATCCTTTTTTTCTGACACAACTCTATGCGGAAAATTCACCTCGAGTAAATACCATACGATTGTAGAAAAATGTACAATAAAATGATTCATGACAGTGATTTTCTTGCGAATCTAGCCGAAACGAGGAATTTTAGGAGAAGTTTAACAGGTAAAATATTCTGTTTGTAACCGAAGAAATATCGCTAAAATTTCATATTTTCCGTTGGCCGAGCTTTGAATTTGCAGTATTGTTGTGAAAGATACATCTATATTTAATAATTTTTCGAACTGTATGTTTACAAAAAGTGGTGTTTAATACATTATTTTTCAGCTTGCATTTGTAAACAACTTTACGTAAATCGTGGGAAAATGCAAGAACTGGTGAGGTCAAAGGGGGTCAACTCAATGGACAATCGCTCGCTAATTATAGGGCTAGTCCCCGACTGGCTATAACAAGTGCAAAGACCTATGAGGATCATGTTTATTCCACACACAGTGACACACATGCTATCTCCATGTGAAGCCCCAAGACTGTTGCATGAGGAGCCATTGGGGTGGAAAGGTCCTAGCGTAGGGCAGTATGTTACCTGATCTAGCGTTCTTAACAGATATTTACACTAAAATTCACCGGAAATCACTGACAGAATACCACATGATTTCGTACAGACCTTTTTTGATACAAGGAGAACAACATGAGACTATATTGAACACGTTACTTTCCAATTTCCTTTTTGCTACCAAAACTATGCATGAGCTTAATTAAAGGCTATGAACCACATGTATGTGGTTGGTAACAGGGATCTGTGTGGGACAAAATACCTTGGACTTGCCCACTGCTTTTCGCTTGTTTGTTGTTTTGTTTTTTCCAAAGCATTGTCCAAATAGCAATAAGCCATGTGCGCAAACTGCATTTTCACAATTGAAATCCAATAACTCATACCAGGTGAGTGCAATATAGGATACGAAGGCACCCATAAATTTGAAAGTGTCTGTGAACAGGTCTATTACTTAAAAGTACGAAGGATGTTTACTCCCATACAAGTACTTAAAAACATTACACATTGTAAATAACAACCATAAACAATACATATTTTCAACTTCAAGTGCAAGGCCATGCGATTACCTTCATGTTAATATTTGCAAGTAATTTATGTGTGATTTACTCCCACACATATTAACCACTGACATTTCTCACTAAAAGCACTAATCTACGGAATCAACCACAGAATGTCAGTCAAATTGCTTAATACACACATACCAATTGCAAGGTTAGAACTACAATTACATGTATACCATGTTATCCACCTACAATGTAATTTGTACATGTATGTACATGTATGTAAAGACTCTAGTCACACTAACAAGACCGACATCAGACCGACAACAGACCGACAAGAGACTGAACAAAAGAATACATGTTCTCTTTCCCCAGTAATATAATGCTCTAATGTAATCTCTTACTTTTTTGAGTCTGTCTTTATGCTGTTGTCTTTTCTTTTCAAATCTGTAATTTTGTAAGCACTATATGGTACTTTCTGTTTTTAGCACTCCTAAATATTCAATTATTATCATTATTATCATTATTCCCCAGAATGGCCAAGAATCAGTCGACTATCATGTAGGTGTGGAGTCGATTTGGAGTTGTGGTTGAGGTATTTACATGTATATCAATCCATTTATAAGAGAGCCTCAAACATAAATGTAATATTTTCTAAAGCACTTGGAAGATCATACATGTACATTTAGAAATTAAAGCTATAATGATGTGATATGTGCTATACAAAACGGAATATAATTCATCATCACCAACACCATCATGTAAACAGTTTACAACTTTTATTTGATGTTATTGAAAAGCAAAATCATAACCTTCCTTTTGGATATATCAAGCACAAAAAATTATGACTGCTGATACACTGCATTTAGAAAACCTATAAAGTGATATTTAGATCAGATAATTAGAATCAATACTCAAATACTGGTAACTGATGTAGATGTAGGCATTAAAGCTCATGTACAGTATTGGTAGCAAAAAGGAAATTGGAAAGAAACATGATGACTATAGTCTCATGTTGTTCTCCTTGTATCAAAAGATGTCTGTAAGAGATCATTTGGTATTTCATCTATGATTTCTGGTGAATTTCAGTGTAAATATCTGTAAGGAATGCTTGATCACTGCCATAATGCTAGGACCTTTCCACCCCGACGGCTCCCCGCACAGCAATCTTGGGGCTTCGCATAGAGACAGCGTGTGTGCACTGTGTGTAGCTACTCATCATTGGTTTTACACGTGTGTTTACAGTGTATAGCACATACTGCCTTTGTTGGGATTTTACGTGCCTGTCCCGGCACATAAATTAGTTTTTGCCTCTTATTTGTTTAATATTAAACTTTAGGAGGCGAAATCTTCACAGTGTCTTAGTATTGCTAGTATCTTGCTATTTATCAACGAAAATTGAAGAAATCTGACGAACAGTTTTTGAGGGCTTACCAAAACTTTACATGACCTTTAAACTGCAATATTTTATATTTACAAAGGAGTTATCACAGCAATTACTTACAATTTTCCAACAGAACAGCATGATACTGGCCCATCTTCTACTCAAAGTAAATTCCACATGCAGAATCAGAAAAAGACTGTTTCACAAAAATGTTCCTCAATAAAAATAGAAAATATTATACTATAAAGAAAAGGCCAGGGTTCGTCTTCCAACGCAAAACTCCTGCCTCCTTCTCAGGAAATCTCTTAACTTCAAATAAGATCCGAAATAGAACCATCTCCCTTTTATACCTACACAGTAGATGTAGGCTAAGGTGGGAAATTTTCAACAGAAACTATTTCCTTCTAAGAATGCAAACTATCAACACTCTTGAATTTCACACATATTTACGATTGGATGACTCAGTTGCCTTAAAACACACGTCAGACCCATCAAAAGTCAAGTTTTAGGGTAATTAAAAGAAGATTTATCAGTGTCAATGCTCACCACCTTCCTCTAAATCCCAAATAAATATAAAATAATATTCACTAGAGTTTGATGTGTTGAGCTTAAAAGTGAAAATTAGTGATGTAAACTGTAAACTTTGCACTGGCCTACAATACATGTCCTCCATCGAAAGAAAACAGCACCTACCTTTTTCTTCACTTTTCTTTGAAAAAAAGAACTAAACAGCATTCACACTGGGATGAAATCTCACCAAATTTGAATGGTTATTGTGAGAGAATTCTGCGAAAATGGTAATTCAAATGAAGTTAATACCACAACGAGGCACTTCAAGTGTAGATGGGGTATAGAACAGGTGCGTAGATCAAGGACCAATAATACCTGCCTCATAGGCAACATACACCAATTGTACACCAATTGTACACCAACCTGCTGGAATGGGTGCTATTGTGCCCCCCCTCTCCATGCTCCCGTACCCATGAATAGGGGCAAGAGGAAGGGATCAAAGGATTTGGTATCAACGACCCCACAATCAATAAATGTCGTGTAGGAGAAGAACAATGGGGAAAGGAATTGGATCTCAAATTATTTTCAAGTGACATCACAAAGATAGGTATGCCTTAATACCTTCGCGAAGATTTTAAAGTTTTGAGATATTTAAAAAGCAAGCATATATTAACAATAATGTCCTACATTTTTACAGAATGGAATCAAGTGAATATAACATGAATATATACCATTACTGGTTCACATTATTGAACTCTTGACATTAATGTCAAGAGTTTTCAATGAATTTAAATCTTAGAGCTTGGAGCTGTTTTTGGTGTAAACATAAGATAATATATGTCACAAGGAACTACATGAACATGTATCAAAGCAAATAATTATGTTGAAAATGCAGCTCTTTACCAACACCCAAAATCATAATACTAGTAATCACTAATTAATCAAATCTTTCAAGTTTCAACCAATATTTGGAAAAAGATCAGTATTTGGTAAAAATGGTTCTATGGTCACGTTGACTATTTTGAGGTAAATTTAATTTTATCCCTTTACTGTCAAGATGCTGAACAAAGGTGAAAGAATTGATTTTTTGCAATATTTATAATTTAACAAGGAGAAACATGTGATAGTAAAAACCATGTGAAGTTTTCTACACTGAAAAGGTTTGGAAGGCATGACAACAAAGGCAAAAGAAAGTTCACATCCTCAAGAAATTGGACACCTGAAAACAATACAAAGGAATGTATAAAATTTCAAAACTTTCTTGTTGGATAAAATATCATATGATGCTGACAAAAACATATGTTGCATCTTGCCAGTTCTACAAAAACAAAATTACTTAAGCCTGGAAAGAGGATACTAGAGACACCAGCTGAGGCTGAACTGTGACATCAGATTCTTGTCTTTTCCTTATTCGCTTGGCATTCCTCTCTGATGATGTCATCATCAATCACCTTGACTATGAATGAGATGCTTCTTCTATCAGTCCCCTGCACTCAGTACTGTTTTCAAAATAGGAGCTACATGTATGCTTGTGTTTGGACTAGAGTAACATCTATTGAGAGCCAGAAGGGCATTAAAATGACCTTTTAATTTTTATCAAATGACTTTTGAACACCAATGGAAAGCAAATTTCTGTATCATAAATGGACAATAAATTTCTGAATCTTTAAAGTAGATATTCATTGATTTTTAAAACTGACTTAATTTTCGTTTTTGCGTAGGTGAAGCTTAGACCGGACAAGTTTGTCAAAATTCGACGCTTGCAAACATTCAAAGTAATGATTATTATCAATTACAAATTGCTAAAATACAGCCCCGACATAGCACCAAAACAGCTCTCCGAAAGCCGCTGAAATGTGTGACGTCAAAGGGAGGACGTTAATTGCACAAGCAGACGATGTCCCATAACATCTCACATATTTTCAGTGCCTGTTTTGTCATCTTCTCCTCAATTATTTCACTTCACTAGCATTAGTCTATTATGTTTAATCCATATATTGCCTCACTCTAAACCCCGTGCATGGGTTTATTTGGATGGAAAATGAAGCATTACAAGAATAAAGGAAACAGTTGCTTGTAAACAAAATAGACGCCATTTCATTCACAGCTGCATACACCGCTGGACGTTCGGCGTTGAATGAGGGATAAATACCGTCCTTGCAATCATTCAGCGGGCTTTTCAATTTGAAAGTGTGGTTTCTTTGATTGTTCATTAACCCTCATCCTATATATTTACAAACAAAAGATTTCAGTAATCAGAATCTGTTTCATTCCCATTTTAGAATGGTGTGAAATATGGGCACGTTTGAATACACTAAATTCTTTATAATTTGAGAAATAACTGCACTGCACTTATGTTCATTCTTTATGGGACGTCGTCTGCTTGGACAGGATTGTTCCCTTTATTGACGTCATTGAAACATTGTTATTTTTTTGGCGAAGCGCTTGTATATCGCAGATGCTGGGAGGTAGTTTTATTTGTATTATTGTTTAATTACCTGATATGTAGTTGACTTTAAACTGATACGATTGCTATCTGTTAACTTGCCAGTTTCTAGTGATACATTATTTATCATATTTGTGATTTTCTTTGAATGTGTACTTTAATCTTTTTAATTTTCATCAATCCCCATCATGACAAATAAACACTTCTTTTATCTGTCCCTTGCAGTAGTATTGTTCTCAAACTACATTTACATTTAGGAGCTAGCTTGTATTTGGACTGGAGTATCATCTGCTGAGAGCTAAAAGGGAGTTAACTCCATGTAAAAATGATACAAGTTATTGCTTTTCCTTGAGTCAATTCACAACATTCCTTTCAAACTTGAAATGTGAAATCACTAGTCAGGTTCACATGAATGGAGCTAAACTTTTAAGTTTCACTTGTAGTTTCAAAACTTAAGTTAACTTGTAGTTATCTTGTAGTTTCAGGTCGTATGAACGGACTTGTAGTTTTGAAACTTTTAGTTTACTTGTAGTTCAAGAACCACAAGCGAGCTCATGGTTAAAGCCAAAACCACGAGCAGTGGGTGGTCCTCCAGCGCAGTTTCGGACAGTGTGGACAGAATAAATTTAAGTTTTGCAAGCTCGTAGTTAAGGATGACCTCGCTGTTCATGTTAATGTTAGACTTCCTGGTCATACCCTTCACGCGAATTATGAACACAGGATCTGTATGTGTACTTTACACACAATCGATAGTATCTACTTCGGTGTTAACAACAACGATCGCTAGGCTTGTAGTTTCAGAACAACGAGCATCATTGTTTCGGGCCCGTGTGAACCCTTGCCATGGTTAGTGAGTCATTGCTTCGTTAACGTAAAGTTTTGAAACCACAAGTCCCGTGTGAACGTTCAACGTAGCTACTATTGGGTTTTACTATTATAGTTCACGACAACAAAATTGTGTTTTTCTGTTTTAATGCCTTGCACAACAAAAAGAATGAGATGATTTCAGACTGGCTCAAAAATACTTACATTAAAGGGGGTCTTTAACATATCATATTTCTGAAGGGTGTTTTTAACCCCAAAGTATGCCATGTACCTTGCCTTTTTTGTTTGACCTGTATTTTATGTTATAAATCCAATGACAGACACCATTTTGCAGCAGCAAAATCACCTATTACCCTGTACTGTTTTTTTTTTTTTTTAACAAGGAGGGGTTTGAGGGGGACTCATGTCACCTGAAACCAAGCTATATCTGTCCTCATGACTATTTTAACAGTTCAATGAATAGTAAAGCAAGGGGGTAAGGGCAAACTCATTCATGAAGCGTAATGGGCAATCCACCTTCATCCCTTTTCGTTTTTTCACTGAGTGGAGGCTGGGAGGGGGGAGGCCTCCTTTCACCTGAAACCAAGCTATATCTGTCCTCATGACATGTACTTCACTCAACAGATAAAGGGATTTAAACATGAATGAATCACTTGATGCTTCTCCATTTATGGGACACAGACAATCTGTGTGTAAACCCCCGGCTAATTCTTCTGTTGACCCTCTTGATAAGTCGACCTAATTATCACTAATGAGCAACGAGGGCTCCAGCCTTGCCTGGCCTCCGATTAACGTCGCAATCCATTGCAATTACAGAGCACTCATGCAGGAGAGAGCGAGGCCCAAATGTATAATTGATTAGGTCACTCTGATTTTAAAAAAAAGCTACAAGTACACGTACATGTATGACATACATCATTACATATCATATCATCTGTTTGAAACTAGAAAGACATGAACTCATATCATTTTGTACAGGGTTAATGCCCTTCTGGCTCCAAACAGACAATAGCATCTTAGGCTAGAGCCAGAAGTGCATTACTCACTTTCAATACTAATGGCAACATACTGTCCTTTGTAAAGGCATGGTAAGACAGAGAGGGCCAGAGGAGCATTAAATGTTAATCAGCAGACAATATTGCCGCTTCATACACGAGAGAAAAAATGGAGACCTGGTAAAGAAAGCTTTTTTAAAAAAAGATGTGAAGTGCCCAGTGCTACCAATTCAGCAACCAAAGAAGTATACAATAAGAGAACACGATAATGATGCTAAACACTTCCTAGAATTTTATGACTCAGGAAAATCTTAGCAGACAATATTGCCACTTCATACACGGGAGAACAAATGGGGACTTGGTAAAGACTTGTGAAAGCCTTTTTTGAAAGATGTCCCAGACTCCCAGTGCTACACATGCAGCAACCAAAGAAGTATACACAATATATTACAATAATGATACTAAAGACTTCCTAGAATTCTGCGACTCTGGAAAATAATAAATGATATATCACTTATTCACTAGAGCTGTATCATGACATCTGCTATGCTTCCAATGTGCAGTGTCACAATGTTTATTAATTCAGTCAACAATTTATTTATCCCCTCTCTCAACTGAAAGCTACTAGAAGTCTTGAGTTCTGGTCAGTAAGGGCAGTCCAAACTTTGTAATAAGATGATTTGTGTGAAAGAAGAAGAATAAGAGAAACAGGATGGCGAAAGTTTTAAAGAAATCAAACAAATAAGAAAGTTATGAATGTTTGAAAATGAAAGCACTACATGTAAATATATGCAAATCTCACAATGGCAACTTGGTTAGTCAATTGTGACATATATACATGTATTCCCAGTCAACTTTCCCCATTTGTCGTACACTACTATGTCACTGATTTCCAGTTTTCTCCTAAGCGCCTTTTCCCTCAGAGCAGTACTCAATATAAATTGTGAATTGCATATTGTCATAGGTCCTCCAAAAAGCAAAAGATCCTCCCGAGTAATACATTTTGAAAAATTTAGTTTAGTCATTTTGTGTAATAGAACAAACAGGAGAGTTGTCCGTCACTCCGTCACTACATCACAGTGACATTACCGAAAATGCCATGTATACTGATTACAACTTTCATATTGCTTGTCCGATTTTGTTCAAACTTTCATCAATCTGGTTCTTTGATTTTTCTGCTTTCTTTCAGAGCAACTTGTTACTACATGTATGGTTGGATTTTCCTTTAAAGATAAAGTTGAGTTCTGGTTATGCAATTACATTCTGAAAGAAACTCTCTCAAAGCAATGGAGAAAATTGATAATGTCAACATAAAAATACATACTGTGAGGTTTTGGAATCATCAAAAATTCAAAATGATGGACCAAATCTCACTGAAAAGCACATGCAACGAACACAGAAATGGGTATTATATATGTGAATGCACACACATGGTCAGCTATTTTCATGTCATATTTCAAATACGAGGCCATTAGAAGATTAGTCCTTTTCAGTGAAGGTTTCTACTATGATGATGTTATTCCACACTGACATTATTACAAGCTCACAAATTATTTTTCACCTTCCAAGAACTGGACTTTCTCTTTAAACTGCATTTTATAGAGAGGAACTCAGCAACACTGAAACGTAGTTTGTACATGTAGGCATGAATGTTGTCATTACACCAACTGCACTCAGGAAATGAGTGATTACTTTTTAAGATCAAAACAATAACTACCGGATACCTTACAAGTACATGAATTTTCATAAGTGGTAGAATCAATTAATAAGCTAGGCTCTTACAATGGCATGGCACTCATTACGAGTAGTCATCTATTGAATCAGTTTCACTGGAATATTATTACGTGTACTTTAATTAATTGTTTAATCTATCTGCTATAAAAGTACACCATGTATTCCATGTCAAGAAAACCTCAATACATACATAATCACGTGTGTTATAATACTTTGCAGTAAAACAAAATTATGCATGCTCTGAGGCCCCAAATGAATGATGTTTTCTTCATTAAGCATGTAACCTTTGGCATTCCCATAATGCAACCCAGCTGTGTAGTCGAAGTACACAAGAAGGTCAGAGTCGAGAGAGGTTCTCGTCCATACCAGCTGTTGGGTTTCCCTCACAATATAGCTTTATGTTAATTACAGTCTACTATTGATTTTAACTGATGAACTTGAATTATTTGTTTGGATAATTTTCAGTGCACTAGTTTCAATGAATAAATACATGAATATATAATTCTTGATGATTTGGTTCTGAACAGGAGGTTCATGATTGAGAGAAAATAGGGCTGGCAACTTTCAATACAATCTATTTCTCTTTTTAATTCTTTAAAGGTACTATTAACATTTGGACCTAACACCATACCTAACCCTAACCCAAACCCTAACCCTAAACCTAACATAAAACCAAATCGCAACCTTTAGCCTAACCCTAAACCTAACATAAAACCAAATCGCAACCTTTAGCCTAACCCTAAACCTAACATAAAACCAAATCGCAACCTTTAGCCTAACCCGAAACCTAACATAAAACCAAATCGCAACCTTTAGCCTAACCCTAAACCTAACATAAAACCAAATCGAAACCTTTAGCCTAACCCTAAACCTAATATAAAACCAAATCGCAACCTTTAGCCTAACCCTAACATAAAACCAAATCGCAACCTTTAGCCTAACCCTAAACCTAACATAAAACCAAATCGCAACCTTTAGCCTAACCCTAAACCTAACATAAAACCAAATCGCAACCTTTAACCTAACCCTAAACCTAACATAAAACCAAATCGCAACCTTTAGCCTAACCCTAAACCTAACATAAAACCAAATCGCAACCTTTAACCTAACCCTAAACCTAACATAAAACCAAATCGCAACCTTTAGCCTAACACCAAACCTAACATAAAACCAAATTGCAACCTTTAACCCAACCCTAAACCTAACATAAAACCAAATCGCAACCTTTAGCCTAACCCTAAACCTAACATAAAACCAAATTGCAACCTTTAACCTAACCCTAAACCTAACATAAAACCAAATCGCAACCTTTAACCTAACCCTACATGTAAACCTAATAAAAAAAACCACATACATTTAGCAACCCTAACACTAACCCCAAATCTGATGAAATAAAGCCTGGAACATACGTCACCGGAGCATGTGTCCGATCACTGAATATATCCATCCGAATTGTTTTTCCCTCGTTAGATGCATAGCAAATCATGTGGAAATAGCAACAAACAATCATTTTTACCCCTTCTATAAACACGACAGATTACCTTTTACACATGGAAGATTACCTTTTACATGTTTTATCACACCTTGTGCGTTTTGTATTTTCTAGATACAGGTATTTACAGCAGTCATTAGGAAATGTAATTGCTTGTTAAGAGCCAGAAGGGAGTTAAATCTGTGATGATTTGCAAAAAAAACTCCTTCTGGCCCTGAGCAGAGGATATTTATTTTATCATAAATATGTGATCATGCATGCTTAGGTGTGACCTTGGCTTTTGTATCGGAGTAATTTTGCATTAGAAACCAAATATGTGCAAATATTAAACGAAAACTATTTGTGTATCAAAATACACAGTAAGAAACAAACAAAAACAGAGAACTGCAAAACAAGTAATTTGCTATCATGTTTACATATAACTAGAGTGTATAATATTTGGTATGCACAGTGTTCTTTGGTACAGTGCTACAAAACTGTGGAACCGAATTAGAGATTACTGTAGTTTCCAGTCTTGAAGCCACTAAATTAATTGTTTCAGACTGTGAAAATATATATATACAATCACTTTAATAATCCAAATAATCTTACGAAAAGACATAAGTGAAGCAAAACACGGAAACAAATATGAATGGAGTAATACTAAACATTCTGAAAGGCTACAGCTCACAAGACTGAAAGCCCACGGGATCGACAGCACATTATACTGAAATTGTCGGTCTCATGTGCTGTTTGGCTTTGTAGGCTGTCGGTCTCGTGGGCCTTCAGTCTCACCGACAATTTCAGCCTATAGTGAACCCTTAAAAAAGAATAGTTGGAAGGCCCATGAGACTGACAGCCCATGAGACCAACATGTCGGTCTATTTGACCTTCTGCCAACTTTCCTGAGGGTTCAGTAGAGTGACCACCAGTAGACCAATATTGCCGGTCTTGAGGGTCGTCAGTCTCGTGGCAGTCTATTGGGATGACCAAAAGTGTACAATGACTTTCTAAAAACATGTAGGCATACATGAAATAGTAGAAGGGTGCAAAAAGAAAATACTTGCAAGAGAGAAAAAAAAGAAGAAATGAAGTAAAAAAAAAGAACTTACTTGAAGCTTTTATAGCAGCTGCTTCATGGTCGGTTTCCTGACCTAAAAAGAAACCCAAAACAAGCAGAAAATGAAACTTAATTGCACAGGCAAAAGCAAAAATAATAAGGAAATAAAAGAAGAAGAGAAGAAAAAAGAAACACTATGAGAGACACAGAGCCACATGGAATGATTCCAAATAGCTGGAATCACATGCAATGCATGCAATAAATACATCCAAAGTAAGTACAAAATACTGTAGGCAAATAAAAACAAAATTGAAGTTGTGCGTAGGTAGCTAAACGAAATGTAGTGGCACTAAAGCAAGTCCTGAATGCAAAATGCATATTGTTGAAAATCATAATTTTATTGTATAGAGGCAGAAACATATCATTCAGCCATAGAGTGAGTAAATATACCTCTACTACTACCTTGATTAGGCTTAATATTACCCAAACTGTCATTACATATATGTCAGATTACAACATTTAATGTACCATTATCATCAATAATTTCACTGCTTGTGTTCCGGACATGTCTTTTTGTGCTGCTCCATTTCGCTTAAAAGCTACTGTTACAGTTGTACCTTACTACAGGATATTGAACTTATAAAAATACCTTTTAAAAATTATTGAGGGTTGCTCTGGGGTCTAAATAAATGTAGATCCCAAACTAATCTACAATGTACATGTAGTTAAGAGGTATGAAGTACTGAGTACACTTGTTAGATCGCTTGGTCAAGCATCATAGCAGAAGTAGGACTACATGTACTACGAAAAGCAGGTCAATAATAGTCTGCCAACACAGACTCCATTTTAACAATAAAACAAATTTACAGTGAATCTAGGCTAGTTGAGCCTTAATCGCCATTACTATTTCAATGAAATATTTACGGAACACAGACAGATGCTCATAGACATATCTTCCTTAGTGCCAGTAGGGCGTAACTCCCTGTTTAAGAATACAAGGTAATGACATTCTGACTCTCAGCAGGCAAAGTGATTAGGAACGGTGCCGGCGGAGTCATGGGGAATATTCTTGACGACCTCCCCCAACTAAAAAAAAAAGGAAGATCAAATTTTCTCTACAAAGTAAATCACTCATTTTAAAGGTTAATCTTAATGAAGATGAATTACCCATGTTTTACAGGACACAATCTCCCATTTCTCTCTGACTACTTTCCCAAATGGTGCACCCTTCACAATAGTCTGCATTCTCAGTCCATGTGCAATACAATCGGGACTGCTTCATGCACTGTATGCATATATATATATATATATATATATCATCGTCCTTGCAAAATCGTATTAAGGAGATATCATATGAGATTCAAAATCGGTTCCACGACATCTGCTCCTGTGACAATTGCTCCGGAATAACTTTGCCATGTTAATCCTAAACCTAAACCTAATCCTAATCCTAATCCTAACCCTAATACTAATCCTAATCTTCATATTGTCCTGAACAAAAAACCAAATCATGACCTTGACCTTAACCTTTGACCTTTCGAGATATGGACAGCAGAGCAAATGTCGCAGGAGCAAATGTTGTGTCACCCTCAAATCAAATCAACTACCTGCACAACCCTAAACACTCATGTGAAATAGTACTACATAAATATCATTTGACTAAAAACAATATTTTTGTACTTGTGATGTACAGTAGAGTAGATTCAAGAAAAGATATTCCACAAATAAAAACTCAAACAGAAACTCATTTGCAATTATTTTTTTTTTCTACTGGCCCATAAACCTTGTTTTTTTAAACAATGGATGATATGGAGCTCTTCTTAAATATAATGTTTGCAATATTCCCGGCAGATTGTGTTGGGAGCTCTGAGTTAAATCATGATCTTGGCAATTTACTTCATAATACTTTTATTCCATAATAATAGAAAAGGCTCAGGGCTTGAAATAGCTTGTAGACCTTATATAAATACTTTGTCACTCCAGAAAAGGGAAATAGTGTATTATTTTTGCCTTGTTACATCAATTTTCTCCCAATTTTAATTCTCAGTTTTAATCAAACACCAGGAGGCAGGATTAAACTTCAATGGCAAATAGGTAGCATGACCTTTTTGCTTATATCGATTCAGTTCTTAATGTGTTGTGAAGTTTTTTTTTGGTTTTTTTCTGGATACAGCTGATAATCAATGAGCCAAGTGATATTTGTAGGTCTGTACCAGCATAAAACAAATGAAAGTGTTTTATTCACTGGTCAAGAAGAAGAAATAAAGTTGAATATATGTAAACAACGTAATTGCCCTCTCATTAAAAACTCTCTCTTTTCTTTTCAAAAGAAGCACAATGAGGTACAAACAAATAATCAGATCAAAAAATGGCACTTTAATGCTCTTTTAACAATCAATAACAAATCATTTACCAAATACATATGTATATACATACATACATATATATATACATGTATATATATATATATATATATTGGTATGTAAATTGGCATGGATATTCCTAAAGCTAAACAACAATGTTGACCTCAACTCACAGCATATACAGTGTACATATCTTATACTTTGATGTAAAGCATTTTGTTGATTCAGTGACTGGATATTGTAAAAAATGTGTCTATCTGGCTCAGCCTATCTCTTGCATCAGACACGATACAGCTAGAGTGACACACCAGGCAATCTGTCTCTACAAATTCAATTTATTTAGCCATATACACAAGCTGGATGCATCACTTGTTTAATATGCCGACATACTGTAGCACTGATTCTTCAGTACATGGGCACAGTATACAATGTACATTGTACAGTAGTTCAAGCAATATACATTGTACGTACATCTACTATGGCAGGATAATTATGTGTTACTGTATAGTAACGAAAATATTATTTATCTACATGTACAGGTACATGTAACAGTCTTTCCCCAATTTAGCTAATGTATCAAATACATGTATTCAAAGTAATGCACTGACTTTATGACAATGCATTGGTGACAATTGCTCCCCAATTTTCTTACAATAGATGTAGTACATGTAGCTGCATTTCTAAGTTCAACAATGGACCACACATGACATTACCTAAAACCCAAATGCAACTCTAACCCTAACCCTACATACAGTACTCCACACAAGCTTTTTATGTGGAAATGGATCAATATTTTCAGGGTCTGTATGACATGTATATATGTGTATGCATAAACCCCCTGTTAACCAAAACTTTGAAAAATGGTGGGGGGGGGGGGGGGGATAGAATTTAGGGGCCGATTCATGTATGTCCTGGGAACCTTTTATATCAGTGTTGATTTTTGAGCCCTTGTAGCAGGCACTGAGTGGATTATTTGTGTTCGAAGAGTGTCAAGGTTTCCATCATAAATTTAGCCTTCCAAGTGCATGGTATTTCATTAAAGTGTTCCATCCCCCAAATTAAAAGGTTCTTCAATTAGAGTGTCTACAAATAAGTTTTTATCACAGTTACTGTACAAACTCCCTTTTAAAATATGGCCAAGTTTTCTCTGGAGGATAATCTTACTGATGGGGGGGGGGGGGGGGGGGGGGTAATGGAATGGCTAGACAAACAATTTATGTGAAAGGAATATAATGTTTGGCCAACATAAAAACAAAGGCCTACTCCAATCGCATCCTTCCACTGAGGCCTGCAGCAATGCCTTTCCATTTATTTCATAAAATCTGATTTATAAGAGGAAGGTATTAAAAATGGATTAAAACTTTGTCATTGAATCACTGTCAAAAAAACACTCAAAGAATTAACTCCAGACATACACTGCAGCTGTAAGTTTTCTATAGAATTATGAAATCATCTGCTGATGGATAATGCCTGGCTTTAAAGTCCTGCTTTCATTAAATAAAACAAAGTCAGATTAAATGGGAGCATGACCTGTGATCCATGCATGACAAGTTCTTTGCAATTCTAATTTGGCAAAGTGCTCTTACTGTCAAACAAATTTAAAACGTAGTAATGTTGTTTGAGAAATTCCATCGCAAAAAAAGCTTTTAAAGCAATCCTAAATATCAACATGTTAATACAATACTACTTTCATTACAGAAATGAACAGCAATAATAAACAACACAATCATCAATAATTGCAACATATACCTTCAAGCAAAAAATTATTGAACAAGAAAAAGTGTCACCATTTAAAATTATAAGTCAGGGAAAGAAAGCTCAAACAAGCAGTATACTCTCTTTTCTCTCCACCCCACCTCCTCTTCCTCCTCTTTCTGTTGCTGTCTTTTACATGAACGTGTCTAATGTTCCTTTACTTATTACCCCCTCCCCCTCCCCCTCCCCCTCCCCCTCCCCCTCCCCCTCCCCCTCCCCATCTCTCTCTCTTCAAAGTAAAACCAGAAACTTTTGCAACATAACAGGCCTAGCGCTACGGTACAATTTGCATCTCATTAACCCCTGGTTTGTTTTGAATTACCAACGGACTTCTAGCTCAGTGCGTGCGTGTGGTCATCACAATGGCAAAACAAGGAACTTTAATTTGCGCCTCTATTTTGGCGATTTATGAGCTATTGAGCTGAAACTTCCCACATGAACTAATTTGTAGTTATAAATGATTGTCTGCAAAAATCCTGAAATATGATGACTGTTTTGTCGAGTTATAGCAAGATTTTGAAATGAAAACGTCAAAAAACTATGTGTCTATTTTTTTCTGACACAAGTCTACCCCTGTATAAATATTCATGAAACTTCATTTCCTTATTCGGGGGTGTATATTCCTTATTTAGACAAAGTTTCGCTGATGCGACTTCTTTCTTTGCAGAGATACTACGTCTTTTTCACACGATATCGTGCAGCAATTTAGAGCAGCAAATTGTGCGCAGTGATGCCAAATTCACGATCTGCACATACGATATTCATGAGTCAGCCGTAGTCAGCTCATTCATAGATTGCGCATGCGCATGGCCCATGGAGCACTCGGGGCACTCGCGCACAGAGCTCAGCCCTACACAGATTTCAACGCATGGGACGTGGTTGTAATATTTTTCTGTTATGTCAGCCTCGGCGATCTGACACCGAGATCCTTTTTTTTCTGACACAACTCTATGCGGAAAATTCACCTCAAGTAAATACCATACGATTGTAGAAAAATGTACAATAAAATGATTCATGACAGTGATTTTCTTGCGAATCTAGCCGAAATGAGGAATTTTAGAAAAAGTTTAACAGGTAAAAAACCGAAGAAATATCGCTAAAATTTCATATTTTCCGTTGGTCGAGCTTTGATTTTGCAGTATTGTTGTGAAAGATACATCTATATTTAATAATTTTTCGAACTTTATGTTTACAAAAAGTGGTGTTTAATGCATTATTTTTCAGCTTGCATTTGTAAACAACTTTACGTAAATTGTGGGAAAATGCAAGAACTGGCGAGGTCAAAGGGGGTCAACTCAATGGACAATCACTCGCTAATTATAGGGCTAGTCCCCGATTGCATAAAACTTTTGCGACTGGCCATTTTCATCACAAATCTTTGCGAACAATTTGTAAAATCTTTGTATTGTGAGTTGATTATGCAATTCTGGACAAGACACATTCTTCACAAAAGTTTTGAGCAGGCAAAAACTTCTGGTATAAACTCTTATCTGTATTTGCTAACAAACATCTACATGTACAGTGTCTCTCAACTCCATCTCTGTTTATGGGTGCATTTACACTCCCATTTTTCCGGCAAGAATAAGCCTTTTGTTACGCATTTAGTTCAAAACATGGTTGTGTCCACAGTCATTTTCATATAATTTAAAATTTAAAACTCACCAAAAGGTGTATTTTGAATTGGCATTTCTCAAAAAAAAGGTTTATTGGGAAGCATAAACGCACAATCATTTGTAAACGCGTTTATATGACATCATATAAACGCATAGCATGCGCAGTGAGGTTTGCGAAACCAGCTGCAGAGCCCATATTCGCCTGGGGATAAGAAGTATAAACAGTACCAAGTGAAACTGGGTGTTAGACGAGTGTCTCAAAACGCTTAATTCTGCCTTTGCAAAGAAACTATAAACACGTCATTCACTCTCTCTTTTTAAAATTTCACCCCAAAGTTTTCCTCATACATACATGTACATGTACATCCTGCATTCCTCATTCTTTTCAGACACCCTTTACCTTACTCCCACCCTGTTTGCCTTCTCAAACAGAAGCTGGATGAGAAATCATTGCTAATTGAGGAAGGATTTCACTCCATTGTCAGGAGTAGCCTCTGCAGTCAGATTGACTGCACAGCGGTTTGAAGGAATGCCAATTAATTAGGGGCTGATACAATTGATCCAAATGCACAGTTGGTTATTAAAGGCTATCAAGATGATGTACATGTGACAGTATGAGTGCATACAAACAAAAGTTCCATCTTCACAGCACTTCAAATGAATAATGATCTATTTCATGAAATACATGCATGTAGAACTACAAGATAGGCTACTGTAAAACAAGTAACGTTCCCGACATGAAACTTTTGCTATAAATTGTAAACGACATGAATATGCAAAAATTTAATGTTTGACTACTATGATTCCATGATTTTGCTGAATGAAACTTTCGCAAATCTGAACCCCTCAAAAAATTCGCAAACACTACATACATGTAAATGCATGAACAAAACTTCTGGTTGAACAGTATACAGTTAAAGGGAAATCCAACCTTTATAGCAAGTTGCTTTGAAAGAAAGAGGAAAAATCAGAGAAGCAGATTGGTGAAAGTTTGAACGAAATCGGACAAGCAATGAGAAAGTTATGAATTTTTGAAAGTTGAAATCGCTATGCATATGGGAATTTCAAATTGGTCGAATAGGTAATGTCACTGTGATGTAGCTGTGGACAACTCCCCCATTCGCTCTAACACAAAAAATGACTAAACTGTCACTTTTTTTCAAAATGCATTACTCGGTAGGATCTTTTCGTTCATGAGGACCTATAACAATATGCTATCTCCAATATATTTTGAGTACTGCCCCGAGGGTAAAAGCGCCTCGAATAAAACCGCAAATTAATGATATTTTTGTGTACGACAAATGGGAGAGTTGTCCACAAAAATGTCACAATTGACTCACCAAATTGCCAATTTGAGATTCGCATAGATGTAGTGATCTCATTTTTCAAACATCCGTAACTTTCTTAGTCCTTGTCCGATTTCTTTCAAATTTTCACCATCCTGTTTTTCTTATTTTTCTGCTTTCACACAAATCATCTTATTACCAAGGTTGGATTGCCCTTTAACATATATTTCATATGCTTGTTAAAGTGATCTTCATACTACTTTGTGGAGCAAACTGTGAAGCACATTAAACTGCAAGGAAAAGGCACTAAATTTTGTACTGGACTGGATAATCAAATCATAAAATCTAAAATCCTTCAACTTTACAATGAGTAAACTTTAATCTGAGATGATTAAAAGTGCCAAAAGTTGTTGTTATAGTTGTTGTTGTTGTTAATGTTGTTGCTTTTGCACGTACGTGTGTAGTACATACAGGTACATGTACATACATGTAATATGTGGATTGGAAATAATTCATACATGTACATGTATGCTGCACACAATAATTTGTACTATACAGATTATATATCCTTAAAAAATTGATGAGTAGCTGCACACACTGCTATGCTTGCATGCGCATGTTATGTATTAGGGGCAATAATCCATCGACACACTCTATATTTTCACACGCTGTCTGCCTGTCCCCCAAAATGCTAAGTGCCACTGTTCATTATAATTCATCATTCCCCCCGCTTTCCCATCATTCCTTGCTCTCCCATCATTTACCAGGGACCTCTGTGGGTAAACTATTCAAGCCCAACTCCCGGCTGTGCAGCAAGTCACCAACCACCCCTAGATGCTATTTATGTATTCCTATCATAGGATATTGCCAAAAGAAATCAAGATTCAAAAGACAAACAGGGCTATCAACTGTGATCATGAAAATGAGGCTCTTGGACTCTTTATTTCTTTTATAAACTAGAAGAAATGGAAGGATGGTTGAAAAAGTATATAAACAAAACTTATGAACTTACGATGTACTTTCATATACTTGTAGTATGACAGCAACCGCATGTCTAAAAGATAGATGACAGCAGAAATACCTTTACGAGTAATAAATCATACTAATTGTCATTATATTTTCTATAAGTCTATATACAGCACTCAAGTACAGATTCAGGTAGTAGACTACATGAAGGCATACACATGAATTCAGTTTATTGACTAGTACAGTGCTTTTTAAGTACCTTCCTTCCAGATCAAATACAGTATACATGTAGTCTAGATACATGTACAGGGTTCTTGCTAATTTTTCTGATAGCAGGTAATTTATCATTCACAGGCGGTTACTCCAAAAAAGCAACAGGGGTCTGGGGGCAGTGAAGCCCCCAGCGGGGTCCAGGGGCAGCGCCCCTATCTTTTGCAAGAATTGATAAGGTAAAATCGTCCATTCTTCCAATCTTCCAGACCCTACATGTACAAGGAAATTACTTCTTTTAAATAAAGAACAAGGCAACACTAAACAGGTTTAAAATGCCAGCTCAGATGACATTGGTGTTATTTTATTTAAAATCCATGTTGTTCAGAAAGTGAATGCATGATTTTTTTTTATATCTGCAGCTATTCTTGATATCCTACAGTCATATGATTTGCACAAGTGAATGAACACAATGAACTCTCATGATTATGATCAAATTTACCACACTGCAGCGTTACAAAAAGGCTAGGATTACCGTAAATAACGTATAAACCGCTGTCGTTAAATTAAACGCACCCCCAACTTTCGACCCCCTGAGCAAAAAAATAATTAAAAAAATCATGATAAATTCAAGTCATGTTCTTATCAAAACGGCAAAATCTAGAGGCAAAAGCATAAAGAAATGATTTAGAAAAGTGTAAAACAAAATTGTACTTTAATTGGTTGTTTCCTGTTTTTTAACTCATTTTCAAAGTCGGGGAACTCTTCGAATCTGAGTCGTTGACCAAAATAAGGCTTGCTCCAAAGACGTGACAAGCCCTTATCAAAGTACAGATACGGTACAGATTCGTGATCGTATCTTAATCACTATCAAAGTGAAAGAAAACATCACAAAACACACATTAACAATACAGATAGAGCTCTAAAGGCAAACTGATACCTTGCTTAAGAAAATATTTGTAGATGAATCCAAGAACTATCACAGAAGTTTCATGTTTGAAGAGCTATAGCGCAAGGTTTTTCAACAAAATAATTGATCCCAAAACATTTGAAGTTTCCCTCATTTCATACCCATGCAGAGGTAGGTTTGCTTCCCTGCTCCAGCGGCCCAGCAAGTTTGCAAGTTCTGCTAAAATGAGAGAATAGTCTCTGCACATGGCTTCTGCATAAATTAATTTGCATACTAGCTCAACCAATGCGCATTGGTTGAGCTAGTATGCAAATTAATTTATGCAATAGCTATGTGCAGAGACGTTTCTCTCATTTTAGCAGAATGTGCAAACTCTCTGGGCCCGGGCCGCTGGAGCAGGGGGAGCGAACCTATGGAGCGAACCTAACTCTGCATGGGTATGAAATGGGGGAAACTTCATACGTTTTGGGATCGATTATTTTGTTGAAAAACCTTGCGCCATAATCTCTTCAAACATGAAACTTATGTGATAGTTCTTGGATTTAGCTAGGAATATTTTCTAAAGCAAGGTATCAGTTTGCCTTTATCTGTATTGTTATTGTGTGTTTTGTGATGTTTTCTTTCATTTTGATGGTGATTAATAATACGATCACAAATCTTTACTTTGACAAGCGTTACGTCTCGAAGCCTTGCTTGGTCCAGTGATAACTCCTTGCTTGGTCAATGGACTTGAATTTTGGGTAGCCCTCATTGCATTGAGAGTAAAGCTGCCACCGCGGTTTAATTGTGCCGGGTTTGTGTCACGGCATGAACCTGTTTGTGGGTTGTATGTATACGCAAGTTAGGCTGTTGATTTTAACATCAAAATTAATTTGTAAAAATATGTCGTAGCATTTAGACTTACAAAACAGTAAATGAATTCTCTTTGATCATATAAACAGGACCTTAGCCCCCTAGATTATTGTCAGTTTTGGTGATATATGACTCTTCATTTGTTTTGGGCTTTTTTAAGCCCAGCATCGTGTATTACCCGCAACCCCGACTTATGCTTATTCCGCACGCGCGCTAGCGCGCTAGCCCTCGTCGAGTCAGTTTAGTTTTGTTTCTTCTTGCTTTCTCGATCTCTCGCTCATTGGCTGTGTTTAGAGCTGTTTCTTCCCGTTTCTTTACGACCGCTTTCACAACACCGCTGTGAAGCTTGTGTAAACTGAAATTTGAGATAGCGACTTGTTGAATTGAATCGAGACTGATTTTATATAATATATATATATATTTTTTTTTTTTTTTTTTTTTTTGTGAGGCCACAGCCGGTTACGATCGGCGTTACAGCCGGAAAAAATAGCCGGTTACCGGCTATTAACAAGAACCCTGCATGTATATGTCTACAAATAAAAAAATTAGAAATTAAAAGAAGCAGTGCAAATTCAATCCGAAAGGAGGATCAACCATTTATTGGATTAAAATGTATCATTACATTATTTGAAATCATAGGGTAGTAGACAAATGTACAAATATGTATGCATTACATTGTGCCACAATACCCACTACAGCTGAAAGTAACCCAGGTGTGCAAATCCAACTAAAATACAAAGTTCACTTTACAAAATAGAACACCATTGCTCATTCAATTTCCTCTGATTTTTTTTCCCTCCTTTCACTGTCCAAAAACGGAAAGTGATTGTTGCTTGAAAGAGTTTTTCACAAGCCTATGGGTTTCAGCTTGAGTCATCGCTAGCCTCTCTTCAACCTTTACAATGAATCTTTTTTTATTTTTCCAGGGAATAACTTGGAATTTGATATTGTATGAAAAGTAATTTCCATTTACAGGCAAAGTCTAGGTGTTTTAGAGGAATTTAGTGTCTGGGTTCATACAAAAGATTGGGTTACAAACATGTACATATAGGCCCTAGTCCCTGAAATTTGTGAAGCAATCTGCAGGAAGTGTAAACATGTAGATGTACGATAGTAGTACTGTATTGAAATGTTGAATTAAACCGATTGTAGTCCTGAACATGGGGCAAGAACATGAAAGCCTAAGGCTAAGCCTACAATAGTTACAGGTATAAATTAAAGACAAAGTAGAGTTCTGGCCTCTGGGCCCTCTTGCAAAGTTGCATTTAAAGGGAAGGCCCACCCACCCTGGTATTAAGTTGCTTTGAATAAAAGAAGAAAATCTCATAAATTTTCATTTTCTTGGTTTTTGATGAAGCAATGTATTTGTTTCATACAGGTTTTGTGTAAAAGCATACGTGCAATGATTATATCTTAGGTGCTTGTATGACTGAATATTAATGATTTTTGGGGAACAGGGCAAATGGGAGGGGAGCTCACAAGATACATCAAAGAGTTGCCAATTTGTGCTTGATTGATTACAACTTCAAAAATTTATAACTTTATTTCTTATCAGATTTTGCTCACATCTTCACTGACCTGTTTCTTTATTTTTCTGCTTCTTTTAAAAACCAACTTGTAATCATGGTGACTTCCCCTTTAAACGCAACTCAAAAAATCAAATGCAACTTGATTTTCAACCAGTTAGGATCGCTTATTTGGGACTTTGGGAATTTTTTGAGTTGCAATGAAACTCAACTTTTAGTGCAACTAGGCCCTGGTCATGTGATTACATTGTGAAAAAAAACTGTTTCAAAGTAATTGGGAAAGATTGATCATGTCTACATAAGAATTGGTGTAATCAGTATACTATGAGTTTTTTAAATATTATATTCAAAATAATAAGAAATCGACCCAATCTCGCTGAAAAGCACATGCACTGTGCAAAGAAATTGGTATACAGTATGGGACTACACACACGAGGTATGAATGTTCGGCCCAAACACTTCAGCTATTTCTCGTCATATTTTGAATATGAGAGCACTTGAGGAGCAATACTTTTCAGGGGACATTTCTACTGTGATGTACTGACTGAAAAAGAATGAGAAAACTCAGAGATTATTTTTCACCTTTCAAAGCCTTCTCTATAAACTTCTTGACTGCAAGCAATTTCAATACCAAATGCCAGATTCTGGATGAGGGGGCACTTCTGGACCATGCCCCCCCCCCCTTACTGAAATCAATTTATTAAAGTGTATATTGTGCCCCCACCCCCCCCCCCCCCCCACCCCTTTATTTTTTACTTTTTCCTCTTTTTTTTGTCACAGAATTTTGAAGGACAAAAAGCTCCCAAATATGTGCAATGAAGTTTCTTCTTCTTCTTCTTTTTTCAGAGAAATTAGGAGGAAAATGGGACCCTCCGAAAATCTGATAACCCTTTTTTTTTTTTTTTTGCTTGTCAGATAATTTTCTGAGATTTGTGCAACCTCTTTAAAAAAATGTATGAAGTGTATATAAAAGTCATGAATGATGTCTATGGCAGCTTCCCACAAGGACAATGCTTACATTGTACAACATAGGCGTAATATACTTCAACTCGCGCTAATGCCACTTTGTACATTAAGGCCTAGGGATTTGGAAACACAATATTTGGTAAGTATGATACAATATTAGTCAGGGTAAAAACAGAAGGGAAGTTCTAAATTCAGCTTAACACATTAATAGCCTGTTCAGACTACTGTACAGGAAAGTTATACGAGACTCGTATAAAGAAACATTGTACATATATAAAGAATTATGCTACATGTATAGCGAAAGGAGTGTATAGACTACATACAACATAAAGAAACCGGTTTGGGGAAAGTCAGCTGACACTGTATGTTTTCTATCAGGTTTTGTCAAGGATAGCTATTGAGCATATGTACGATATTACAGCAGATTTGTCACATCAGTATGCATGTATACACGATAAGTCCCGCCAAGTTATACGATTCTCGTACGATACAATGTTCAGAATACATGTACTGTACATGTACAAGGGGATGCTGATTCTTTACCGAGTATTCGTTCAGAACCATGCTCTACATTTCCTTATAGGACGTTTCTTTGATGTACTTCAGACTATGAAAATTGAATACATGTACATGTAGGGCCTACTTATCATATACATGTAGCTATAAGATTCTTGTACAGCCATACAATGAAGTTAGGTACATGTAGTCTGAACAGGGGGTTAACAGAACTGTCACATCTCTAAAACCACATCAGATTTTGAAGGAATTACACAGGATTACAAGCAGCTCTAAGCTTACAAAGTAGGCCTAGAGAATCTCTATCGACCTTGTATACACACTGTACACTGTTGCAAAAAGCTTTGGAAAGTGGATTGAAAGAATAATTACATAGTAATCATTTCAAACCAATAGTTTACAGGCACAGACATCTTTATAATATTGGATTCCAGGGTCTAAAACAAGTAGGATATAGACTACAAACTGTACATGTACATGGGACTTTTGACAACAAAAAGTATGACGGCTGATTTCACGTTCATGAATTGAAAATAAATGATGCCCATGATATTTTGATCATTCCACAGCACGATATTTTGCAAAACTCAAGCTCAAGATAGTACCATACTTGACTTCATGGAAGGGTCTGTACATGTATTTGCAGACTAGATAATGACATGACCAATCAGACATTTTATTAGTTTCTTGTAGCACATGTACATGTACATACAGCGTATATATCAGTTAATTGGACAGCCACAATGACAATACAAACAATACATGCTGACAAGAAATATAATACAAAATAAGTGCCTGAGGTTTGTAATGAAAATGACTGGAAAACTTTGAATGTATTACAAATGAGCAGACAAGTTATTCACATATTTGCTGAACACATCTCTACACAAAATCATACATACTGTATGATGCAAAGGAAAGGGAAAACACAGTACAACAACAACAACAACATCTACTTCTTTAGTTACAAACGAGTATCACTTTTATTTCATTAATAATGGGTACTTTCTAATAGGCCAGGAGCCTGTCCCGAAATAGTCACCCCATTTTACCAAGAAATAATAATAATAATAATTTATAAAGCACAGAAACTGTATATACATTCTACTGCGCTGCAAGAGCTCCTGATGTGCTTATACATGCAACTAGTAATTAAATGAAAAGATATGCTTTTAGTTTTGATTTGAAAGTATTTACAGAACTTTGGTGATTTCCTGATTTCTAACAGTAAATTGTTCCACAGTTCAGGGGCTGCGCAGACAAATGCTCGATCTCCTAAGGTTATTTTTGTTTTATATGATGGAGTTTGCAGTAAGATTTGACCCCATAAAGTTACATGTACATGTACTTAGACCATAATACTAGTAAGTCATTGACAAAAATGTTGTCAGCCTAACTGTAGCCGTCTGGTTTAGCCCCCAGTGCCCCCAAAAGAGATCCCAAAGTCGGGTCGATTTCACCCCGTCTCCCCCATGCACCAAACTTTGTCAGTAGGAAGTACACCTGTAGTATGACTGGAAATTACAAAACACAAAAAAATGACAAAAATTTCCATCGGGATGGGGTGTCAGACAGCCCCTAAAAATTGGGGTAAATTTTTTCCTCTTGAAGCCCAGGGACCAAATTTTGTAAGGAGAAAAAACTACATGTATATACCAAAAATATAAAAACTGACAAAATTGTCCATTGGGAAGGGGTGTCAGACCCTCTAAAATGCCTTTTTACAATGCTGTGCCCCCTAAAATGCTCTGTATGTAAAGAAAAACCATTATCTTACCTTCTGGCTATGATAACTCATAAGTGTTTTATTTAATTCAATTCAAATTTATATAATGTAATTTTGAGTATAACAATTTTCTTGAGGTGGAATTTGGTGTCAATTGGTCATTACATTAATAAATCATTAACTTGTTAAAAATGTATTACTGTCTCAAAAGTAGCCCCCAAAATGTGGTCAGGATTATGTAAACGCACCTACTGACCATCTGACAATGTTTTTAACAATTTAATAACTTATTATTAAATCAAAAGACCAATTAACACCAAATTGCACCTCAAGAAGATGTACTCAAAATTATGTTATGTGAATTTGAATTGAATTGAATAAAACACCTTTGAGTTTGAGTTTGATAATCAGAAGTTAAGAAAATAGTTTTTCTTTACATGTATACAGAACATTTGGGGTGCAAAGCATTGTAAAAGGGCACTTTGGCCTGCGGGGTTTTCATTTCAGGGGGTCTGACACCCCCTTCCCGATGGACAATTTTGTCAGTTTTAATGTTTTTGGAATGTACACCCATAGCTCTTTCTTCTGACAAATTCGGTCCCTGGGCTTCAAAGGGAAAATCTAGTAATCTACCCCAATTATTAGGGGCCGTCTGACACCCCATCCCAACAGAAATTTGGGTCAGTTTTTTGTATTTGTAATGTCCAGTCATACTACTTCCTACTGACAAAATTTGAAGCATGGGGGAGATGGGGTGAAATCGACCCGACTTCGGGGGGCCTTGGGGGCTAAACCAGACGGCTACGGTCAGACTGACAACCTTTTTGTCAATGACTTAGATGATCTTTACGTAACTTTAAGGGGTCAAATCTTATGGGTAAAATGGGGTGACTATTTCGGGACAGGCTCCCAGACTATAGGTTTCAGTTCATCATAACAGCTGCTAACTAGAAATGGACTGTAGTAAATTGTTTCCATGATGACACTATACAGTACTAGACACGTACGCTTCTATATACTCCCAGAAAAAAAAGTCATTCATTTGCCTACAGTGTGTTATACGCATGTCAGGCTGGCCAACATTGTACATGTACATGTAGGCTACAGGCCTCCAAAATACTCATCCAATTGATCCTAGATAATAATACTTTACTGTCACCAGTCATGGCATACATGTACCCACGAAGCTTCATTGCTGCAACGACCTACACTATGTCAACTGCCCCAGTCTCTCCGGTTCGTAATGAATGGATGTGATTGGCTGGCAGATATTGTACAAAAATAACTAAGGAACAAGTATGCGGCATTTCGCTCACTGCCGATCGCACAAAGAATGACGGCAGGCAAAATTCGTTTCCAAAGAGAATTATCCACGGGGCTATTTTATGTTCTGCTATTTTTTTTGTAAAACAAGAACTTCCTCTTTAGCAGACTGAAACAAAATAAATAATTTGTACCATATTTTCTGTTTATCGATGAATATGTACATGTACATGTAACAGTGCTTAAGTTACATGTATATACATGAAGATGTTGGCCAAACAAATATTTTGCATGAAAAATACAATGTACTTTGGAAATAACATATCTTCGTTCAAATTTGACTGTCTTGCCGAGAATGCTATGCTCCAGTCATGACGTGCCATTCCTACAACACACAAATTGTGACGTAGGCAGCGCGACAAGCGCATTACACAGTGTGCAATGCTCAATTCCACAAAGACATTTACCCAGATAGCTAACTGCGTACATGTATGGTTTCATAGCGTGCTGAGTACTAGGCACTAGGATTATAATCAATTTAATTGTAGTTTGTCCTTACCTTATGTTAATTTTCTTTTGTTCCTAAAGTTAATTTCAGGTGTAGGTGTATTTCATAAAGCTGTCGTAGTGACAATAATTCGAATTTAGTATGTTATATTATGCTCTTCGTTTAATGAGTCAAGTAATTGTTGTATATATTGTACTTTATTTTGTATATATGTGTATTTTGTAAAGCGCTATGAGCATCATGCGTGATGGACCTAAGTGCTTAATAAGAAGCCACCATTATTATTATTATTATTATTATTATTATTATATTTTTACAACATAGTGAGTTTATTCAAAAGCATTTCAGCATTGAATGGTGGGTGATTCCTCAACAAATATGCTATTTTCTCAAAATTATTAATCCAAAACAGTCAAACCCCGCCACAACTGGTGACAGTACGGTAGATATCATCAGAAATCTATAAAATTCGAATTTATAAAAGAAGGAATGTGACTGAATGTTTTCCATTATGTACATGTCACAAAAAAAGGAAATGACATTACTTACATGTATACATGAAATTAATGTGACAGTCATCATAAACCGATTATGTAGGCCTACATGTACATGTAAAATGTACACGTGTACATTTACATACTGTAACTCTGGTCTACCACTTTTAAACCTACATGTGTGCATGATTTCTGGTACATTTTCTGACTGTATTTGTGCGGAGATCAATGACCAAACATGAATTTTAAAGCTCACAGACAGTCTCGGTAGCAAAAACAAGGCTGGCAAGAAACTTATCTAACATACATGTAGTCACATACTATTCTCCTTTTATCATAAGACACATGTACGAGATTATTTAACATTCCATTCACGATTTCGAACAAATTTTAGTGTAAATATCTGTAAGAAACGCTTGGTAACGGCTTTTCACTGCCTCATGCTAAGACCATATCCACCCGAAGGTTCCCCGCACAATAAACCCAGCACTTCGCACTGTGTGCAGCGTATTCTATAACACACAGCAATCCCTATGTGCGTAATGTGTGTGGCCGTTGTTTGAATTTACATCCCCTCTTTTTTGGGCCAGGGATTTTTATTACTTTTCACCTCTCATTCGATAAATATTTCACTTGAGGAGGAAAAAACTTCACAGCATCTTAGTTACGTTAGTACCGTGCTGTTTATTAAGTAAAATCAAAGAAATCTCACGAAAAGTTTTTGAGAGCTTCCCAAAACTATCTTCTACCTTTAAACAATAATTTTGAGAGCATTAAAACATACGTACATGTATGTACATGTGATCCCCACAAAACATTTTCATAGTACTGTAAAGGCATTTTGCACCACATACATGTACAGTGTATGTACATGTACTGTGTGAGTGAGCTCTTTGCAACAACATGTATACATTACATGTATGTACATTGTACATGATTGTACATTAATTTATCTAATTCATACACAAGGCAAACTAATACCAATATTTAGCAGCTAAAACAACCTCATCAGCCCGCCAGGTAGATCTTTAGCATTTAACCGACACCATTCTGTGAGAGATGAGCTCTATTACAAACTAATTACCCATTTACCAGTCTTCATGGTGCCCATAATGGCTCAAATGACATTGCATGCAATGCTTCATATGATATATGTATTGCTCTTGTTACTATAAAATATTTCAATTTTTGTGTGTGTGATCTTCATACATGTCATGCATCCATGTGTTAAATTGAGGTTTAGGCATCGTTCCCCAAATAACTTGGAGAGGAGATTGAGTTTTGGTAAAAGTGAAAAAATTATTTTATTTGTGAACCTTCTCAAAGTCCACCCTGGTATTAAGTTTATTTGAATAAAAGAAGAAATACATGTATGAGAGAAATAGATTAGTGAAAGTTTGAGCAAATTCTGATAAGAAATAAGAAAGTTATGGATTTTTAATGTTGTAATCAATCAAACACAAACTGGCAACTCCATGACGTATCTTGCGAGCTCCTTTCCCATTTGCTCAGTACAAAAGATCTCATAAATTTTCATTTTCTTAGTTTTTGATGAAGGAATAGATTTGTTTTATACATGTACAGGTTTTATGTAAAAACATATATGAGCAATGATCTATGCATGTATGATTGAATATTTTCTTCAGAGAAAATACAATTTAATGATTTTGGGGGTACAGGGAGAAGAGAAATTGGCAATTTTGACTAAAAAAAACAATGATTTTGAATCTCTCAATGTGTTGCCAATTTAAGGATTTTAAAGCGTATTCTCCTTTTGAAAATTCCTGGTGTCAAACGCAATATGGTCATGCAACAAAAATGGACACAAAGTTTGCAGAAATTTTTGTTCTTTCTACTCATGCATCTGACCTTTTTAGAGCTCTGAATCAAATGTTATTGAGCCAAACCACAAAATGTGGTCAATTGTCTCAAAAGAGTTAATATCATACAGTAGTAGCAATGTTACATGAATGGGATTTCTCTTTAAACACCCTCATATTCCAAATAATAATAATTCATAGTATATTAATTGTACATTACAAATTTTTTCCTCTTGAATTCTGAAATAATTCAAATCATTTGAAAGCTATTCAGTCAGCATGCCATGTACATTACTACATGTAAATGCACATGTGTAGGCCTACATGAGTACATTGTGTACAAAGTGAACAAAATTTTGCTTATGTACACATAACATGTGATGTAGTATGCACCCGGTATCCTATTGTATGGCAGATCACATGATTTTTCGTCCAGCAGACAAGACTTGCTGCTTCAGGGCATTATTCATGACAGGAACAGGCTAACCTGCGAATCGACGTAGCATGAATTTTATCTTCACTTCATTTTACAAAATTCTACCGGTTCATGTACATGTACATGTATGCACTATCAAACAGATGGATGCCCTTTCTTGTGAAACAGTGGAAAGTGGAAAATTCAACTGTTCATGTAGCTAATTCTTTTTATTTGATATCGCAAAATGTATGGAAAACAAGAGGATGCAAAATTTGCAAAAGTCATTAACCCTTTCAAGACAATTGACCACATTTTGTGGTTTGGCTCAATAACTTTTGATCCAGAGCTCTAAAAAATATACCAGATGCATGAGTAGAAAGAGCAAAATTTTCTGCACACACTATGTCCATTTTTATTGCATGACCATATTGCGTTTGATGCCAGGAATTTTAAAAACAAGAATAAGCTATGAGATCCTTAAATTGGCAACACATTGAGAGGTTTAAAATCATTGTTTTTCATAAAAATTGGCAATTTCTTTCAACTATTCAACAAATTTCTAACCATGTATATTGTTTTCAAAGACATTACACCATATTAGAACCATGTAGCACTGAAAGAAAAATATTATTGTTGCCAATTTGAAGATCAAAATGTGATCAATTTAGCCCTGAAATAATTCCTGTCCTGAAAGGGTTAAGGTAACATTTCTCCATGGAATAGTCAGAAAGGAAAATGTTAGAATACATTACAATACCACCCCCCCCCCCAATACTTCAGAGAAGTGTTATTCAGGGAAATTATAAGTGTGAGCACTTGAAATAAGGAAATAAACAAAGAGAGAGAAAAGAGACAGAGAGAAATAAATACTGTACATGTACATAGCAACTACGTACATGTAGCAAGACCATAGCACACTTTTCAATTTCCTCCTGTACTTAGTTACTTCAAGGCACCCCTTTCTACATGTATACAAATAAAACACATGTGCAATAATGGGTCCTAAATAAATCAGTGATTGTAAACTACATGTAAACATCGTATCTTTTGTTATAAATACCACTATGCCTGCCCTTAATATCAAATCCTTTCAATATTAAAATGAATACACTACAAAAGAAGTATTGAATCATTTGAATGTACTGAATGGCAGTATGGTGACAAACGTACAAACTTCCCTACCAATTCTCAGAAAAATGATAAAAAATACTATAACTAGCATCACTAGCAAAGAGGAATCTAAAAAAAAAGGGGGTCTTGTGATAAGAACTTATTTGGAAAAGGGTAAGAAATGATCAAATTCGACAAAAGATTTTTCTTTGCAGTTGATGTTATTCTCCAACAGGTATTACTTTGATAGATCTCTAAATTCTAAATAAATGTAAAAATTCATGTCTGCAAAGTTTGCACACCTTTGTTATTTTTTTTTTCTTCAAATTTTCTGCAGCAAAAATCGAGATTGGAATAATATCTCTGGAAGTCTTTGTCAAAACTTTGCAGGTTTCACAAATATGTAGTCTAGCATTTGGCTTTCATTCTGCCATAAATATAGTCATAACGTACATTAATTAGGTTTTGTAAAATGTGAGAAAGTACATGTACAGAACTAAAGATCAAATTCAAAATTGCTACAAAAAATGTGTGCTAAGGTTTGCCACCTCATCATATGTATGTGTAGGCCTTAGTTTGCTGTCAAAGTCTGTAAATGGGTGAAATTGAAATAAGATCTTGTATCTGATGTCTGCGCAGGAACCAGTGAATATCCTCTCTTTTTCTTCTTTTAAGATGCTTTTAAGAAGAATAACCAGCTGTGAGCTCACTGACTCATAATTACTTTGGGGTTGGGTACGACACACTCCTGGACACCTATAATGTGTGCTTCTCTCCACTTCGCTGGTACACAACACACGTAGTTTATCAAAAGCAGGGCATTAGAGAATGAGAAACAGGTAGAGTAAATACTTCTTGACGTTCCCTGACATGAGTAATACAATATCGTCTGTTGAGAGCCAGAAGGCCTTTAACTCATACAATTTAATATAGTTAACATTAATGAACTTAACATCCCTCTGGTTCTCAGGAGACGACATGTTTATAATTTGTCGCCAATTAGTCCATTTGAACCTGCAAAAATACATCAGCCAACGATATCATTTCCCCAAGCAATAATAGTCTGTCCTCGTAATTTCCTGAAACCTGTAAATAGGCAAATTTGTGCAGGAACATTGCCAACAATGAAATCTGTAATATTTTGTGGCAAATTAAAGGCCAAATCCACACTAATACATGTATCAAGTTGATTTGAATAAACAGAGTAAAATTAAACAATCATAACAGTGAAAATT
>CM046842.1:220818-273318 GCA_025618425.1 Heliocidaris tuberculata
ATAGACTAGATAATGGTCACTAATGCTAGTCTTAAAAACACCAATCTCAGAAAACAACTCGGATTAGTGACAAAAATCAAGTCAATGATTGAGCATGTATTTTGAGTTATACGGGTAGGAATGTCAACCAATTGCTTAAGACCATATAACTCAAATAGGAATTGTAATTTTTCTGCATTTGTATCTCTTGTTTTGCCAGTGTTTACAACGCCTGGATTCGGGCCGCAATCTAATAATGAGACTTGCGCACTTCTTGTTGATCAGATGAGATCACAAATTGCACCAAAATGTTGTACTTGCTCACCTCTTGTAACATTATGTGTTGGAAGCGCCCACGTCTGCTAAGGTAGTTATAAAATTCGTCACAAAGTCCTTTTGAAAGTGTTGGCAATGTTTACTAGGCCTGGAATCGGTTTGAAATCTTATAATGCAACTTGCGCACTCCTGACTAATCGGATGTGATCGCAAATTGTACTAAAATGTTGTACTTGCCCTCCTCTTAACCATGTTAGTATTTTCATCTTGTAATGTATATGTATTGGAACGTTATTAAGCGCCCAAATTTGTAAGGCAAAATTCGTCTGAAAGCTTTGGCAATGTTTACTAGGCTTGGATTCGGGCTGAAATCTTATAATGCGACTTGTGCACTTCTTACTGATCAGATGAGATCACAAATTGCACCAAAATGGTGTACTTGACACTCTCTACATATGGTAGTATTTTTAGCCTGTAATCTTTTCGCGTTTGAACGTTATTAAGCTCCCAATTTGCAAGGTATATGTAAAATTCGTCTGAAAGGCCCCTAGAACGCTTTGGCAATGTTTTAACCAGGGTTTCATTCGGTTTGAAATCTTAAAATCCGACTTGCGCACTTCTTACTAATCGGGTGTGTGATCGCAAATTGCACTAAAATGTTGTACTTGACCCCGTCTACATTATGGTATTATTTTCAGCTTGTAATCTATTCGCGTTGGAACTTTATTATGCGCCCAAATGTGTAAGGTAGATGTAAAATTAGTCAGAAAGTCCCTTTGAAAGTGTTGGCAATGTTCTACTAGGGTTGTATTCGGTTTGAAATCTTATAATGCAACTTGCGCACTCCTAACTAATCGGATGTGATCGCAAATTGCACCAAAATGTTGTACTTGACCCTCTCTACATAGATTACAAGCTGAAAATACTTTCAGCTTGTAATTTATTCGCGTTTGAACGTTATTATTCGCCCAAAATTTGCAAGGTAGATATAAAATTCGTCAGAAAGTCCCTTGAAAGTGTTGGCAATGTGTTATTAGGCATGGAATCGGTTTGAAATCTTATTATGCAACTTGCGCACTCCTAACTAATCGGATGAGATCGCAAATTGTACCAAAATGTTGTACTTGCTCTCCTCTACACCATGTTAGTATTTTCAGCTTGTAATCTAGTCGCGATGGAACGTTATTAAGCGCCCAAATTTGCAGGGCAAAATTTGTCTGAAAGCTTTGGCAATGTTTACTAGGCCTAGAATCGGTTTGAAATCTTACAATGCAACTTATGCACTCCTAACTAATCGTAAGAGATCGCAAATTACACAAAAATGTTGTACTTGATCTTCTTTACATTATGGTAGTATTTTCAGCTTGTAATCTATTCGCAATGGAACGTTATTATGCCCCCAATATTGCAAGGTAGACATGGTAGATGTAAAATTCGTCTGAAAGGCCCTTAGAACGCTTTGGCAATGTTTTACTAGGGTTGGATTCGGTTTCGGTTTGCGCACTCCTAACTAATCGGATGTGATCGCAAATTGCACCAAAATGTTGTACTTGACCCCCTCAGATGTTATTGGACATCGTCTGCTTAGGCAGGATTGGTCCCTGGCGTGACGTCACATATCTCAGCAGCGTTCGAAGAGCTCTTCAGGTGCTATAAGCGATGCTGTATTTTGCCACTTTATAATTGGTAAATAATTATTATTTCACATGTTTCCATGCGTTGAATTTGGATAATTTTGTTTAAACTACGCTTCACCTACGCAATAATAAGAATTAAATGAATATTTAAAATCAGTAGAGTTCTACTTTAAAGCAAAGTCTTTCAAGAATATACGGACTTGATCCTGTTTGTTAAGAATAATAATAATAATTATGATTTTAGAAATATGCACCAAAAATTGAATACGTTTTTGAAAATTTCCGTTTATTAGGAGGATTCCTTAATAAACGGAAATTTTCAAAAACGTATTCAATTTTTGGTGCATATTTCTAAAATCATTGATATATACAGTATACATGTATATATATATATATATATATATATATATATATATATACATACATACACACACATTCGTTGATTCGTTTTTTTTTTTTTTTTTTTTTTTTTTTTTTTAATGAGATGAAAGGTCATCAAAACCTCTTGACATCCCCTGAAAATATAATGATATTATGAAAGCTCATAAACAAAGTAAAGTGTTGATCTTGGATCACTATAAATCCCCTCTTGGGATACCAAAAATGATATATACATATTTACATAGAATAAAAGTTACAATATTAAAAGATACAATACACGTTGACGGTTCATTATACAGCATAATAATAATAATAATAATAATAATAATAATGTTCAGGATTTATATAGCGCCTAATGCATCTACGATGTCTCCAAGCGCTTTACAGATACATGTACAATATTACCTCGGTTATGAGGGTTTTTAAACATTCAGTGGCGGATCCAAGCAGGGGTGCCAAGGGCACGCGCCCCCTTTAATTTTTATGTTTTGTGATTTTTACCGTGGGAGGGGGGATACCCCCTCCCACATCCTCCGCTCCCTCGCCGCTGGCGCCCCCCCCCCCCCCCCCCCATTTCAAATTCCTGGATCCGCATTAGAAAATGGTATTGTACAAGTAAACAGTACTTCGACATTATCCATTATTAAAAGAAATGAACCTTCATATGGTCAAGCACCCACTTTTCCAATTTGACAATGTTTGCTTTAATAATCAGATCTGCAGAATTTGCTTTCACTGTAGTTGCCTTTTTGCTTGATCTCCATTTTGTAAAAGCCCATTTACTACAAATTCAAGGCCTCCATTGCTAAGTTTTTTTTTAATGAATTGTGAGTGGGGTAAAAAAAAAGTATCTGTGGCCAAATAAAGGCCCATCACTTATATTTTATTATCATTAACTAATTCGGCAAAAACAAAACCAAGAAAACAGTGAGTACAAAACAATAGTAGAATTTGAAGAGAGTCACATGGATGCCGAGAAAAAAAAAACCTGAATAAGCTCTTCTTTTCAAAAAAAAAAGTAAATAAATAAAAATAAAAATAAAAATAAATAAAAAATAAAATAAAAAAAATCATGAATGAAATAGCACAAAATAATAATATGCAACAAACAATGAATTGCAAGTATAATCTAAAGCCTGGTTCACACGAGGTGTCATTTCTGTACCTGCGTTAATTGAGCCTGTGAAAAGGCATTATAAAATGCAAGAATGTGACGTTTTCTGTCATTTATTTAGACCATTAATATAATATTATGTGTGAATACGGCTTTAATTATGGGACCGGAATGGGGATGGACAAGGTACTCAGTTACCATGGAAACTGTCAGCACATCGCTGACGCCATTTTAATAAAGAGATGTTATTTGTTCTCACGTTGTATCATATATTATCCTGCCGTAATGACAGTTGACGAGGATTTCGATTGTGAGAGTGATATCGGGAAGTCGTCAATTAAAGCTCCCTCTATTCAAATAAGCTACCTCTATTCAGATGGGGTGACCTTTATCACGGAGTTGCACCCATTCCGCCACTGCAAAGTTTAGACACACATGCTTGCATCATATGGCACCCTGAAATGCAAATGCAGTGTTTGCCCTGAATGGTAGAGAGTGACATGTCAGGAAAGTGCAGTAGGAAAGAAAAGACTTCCGGGGTGGATGTGGGAATATCATATCAGGATTATTTCATATAGTAGATGAAGCTGTCACTGAGGGTATTTTTCTAATGTCTGAATTAAATTGCCAATCCGTATATTCCGGCTAAACATCACAATAACAATTCAAAAGAAGATATCATCGTTATCAGATGGATTGCATCCTTTCATAATTGCGCCCTTTCTCTGTCAACAAAATCACGAACGTGCGCTCTAAGTAAGCGGGACAGCCATTAAACCCTTTTTCTTTTCTCTGATTTGACGTTCTCTGCATAATACTTAATGAACTGTACGGAATAAAGACAACTCAATTTGTGTTTGTCCTTTAAGAAAGTCTTTTATCGCTCCCATGTTGTATGAAGCAACATTTTAACCGTGAGTATGATTTATGTTTTAATGTCTCGAGCAATTCAAATTGGAATATATTCATTCTTTTTCTTTTTTAATTATATGACTGTTGATTCAGATTAATGATTCTCAGGCATTCCATCGTGTTTCTAGACTTCTGCGCTAATCGCAAACATCAATCGTTTGATGAATGTGTTATTTCATTTTGCTGGGGCAATTGACCCCCTCCCCCCCCCCCCCCCTTTTTTTGTGTTTTGGCTTTGGGGTTATACACCCCCCCCCCACACACACACACACACACACATACATAAGAATTTGTGGGATAAAATATTTATGTTAGCGATCCCCGCTGATATGTTACATTCCTTACATTCCCGAGATTTACCATCAGTTGGCAAAAGCAACGAATAAGAATTTTCAGACACTCCCCAGAATCATCAATTATTCTTTACAAATTCTGTAAATATTTTTCAATTGTTCGCCATGTAAGTTGGCTTTCCTGAAAATCCATTGAGGAAGTGGCTTAGAACTTGACCGCAGGAAACTCAACGACAGAGAAGGTAAGAAAGAGAGTTAAAGACTGAGAGACAAAGAAAGAGAGAAACAGATAGAAAATAAGAGCAAATGTGAGATATTTCTTGACGAGGAACCACGTCAAAAATTTACCATCAGTTGGCTTTTGCCAACTGATGGTAAATCTCGGGAATGTAAGGAATGTAACATATCAGCGGGGATCGCTAACATAAATATTTTATCCCACAAATTCTTATGTAAATGTATATCCTTTTTTTTTCTTGTTTCTTACAGGTGATCTTAAAGGATCATATCCAACGCAGTAATGGATCAACCTGAAACATCAACGATTTCTTCTGACGACTACCAAGCACCAGGCTCATGGGAGTTCGTCCAAATCGCAATCTTTTCTCTTCTCGGTTTCTTGACGGTCGTCTTCAACCTCTTCGTCTTCGCCGTGTTGAAAAGGGGAAGAGATATCTTCGATGACGTCACAGTGCTTCTGTTCCGAAGCCTAGCAACCAGTGACATCGCCACGGGTCTCTCTTTGTCCATCCTCGAAGGGATCGTCTTCTATTTTCGAGACTTTCCCCACAGCCATACGGCATGTCTATACATGCCGTTTGTGTGTTGTTGCATGGTTATGAGTGCAAGCATCCATGTATGCATGATGAACCTTCAGCGGTACATCGCAGTGAGCTATCCGTTCCAGTACCTCAAAATTGCAAGTCCCAAGCATGTTCGTATCGCTTTGGCCGTCATTCAGATCATTATTGTCTGCATGTCACTAGTTCTACTTCCAGTCCGCAACTTTCCGATGACGCTCCTGTTCCAGAGCTTATGTGAGTCCAGGTCATTCTTTTACGCAATCAACGATTTCGACGTTTTACCAACTTCGACCAAAGCCTCGCTTATCACAATAACAGTCATGACAGTGGTACCCGTCTTCATTCTCACCTTTACCAATGTACGTCTTCTGATCTTAGCTAACAATAAACGTAGAGGACGTCTTACCAAAGTTTGTAATCAACTGCGTAAGACTGATGGCACTGGCCGGAGTTCCCAATCCAAAGGTGATCATTCGCATCGTTTCCTTCCCAAAGGCCTGAAGACAGTGATCATCATTACCTTTCTCTTCTATCTTTCTATCGCCCCTTTTGTCATTGCCATTGGGGCGCTGGTTTTCCAGCCATCCTGGCCGGAGGCAGGGTATAATGCAATATATTTCATATCTGTATTCACGATCTTAAGCAGTTGCTGGTGGAACGTCCCTGTCTACGTCTTAACAAGCGTCACCTTTCAGCAGAGGGCGCTATCGATGCTGAGAAGGTTAGGCCATATGCGTTGCAGGGATGGATCTCCAACCATTTCAACCTCGACCGACACCTACAACAAGGCGAGCAAACAAACTGTTATGTCATGAGTTTATATATATATATATATATATATATATATATATATATATATATATGATCAGTCCTTTCTATTGCTCTTCAGGTATATTATTTACCATTGTTTCTATGACCGATTGGCCTAACCCATGGGATTCTTGAAAATCCCCCACTCAAACTTTACCGTAGGCCTATATGCTGATATTCTTCTTAAAATAAATTTGTGGGGGAGATGGGGTATAAAGTTACCTGTAAATATTGTAGAATTGTGACAGCTGTAATAGTCAGTGCTGCTGCAGCACAGTGTGTACGCATTATGCGTACGAGGCGTTATTTCGCTAGCATTACCTGCGCGAATCATGCATGTGAAGGCAAGTATTAACACATACGCCAGTGATTCAACGTAATGTTTCCACTGTTGGTAAGATACACTACCTGACAAATATGGCATTTTCAAAAAGGGCCCTCCTAGTAGACGATAGATATCACCCTCAATTTCACGTAATAGAGGATATAGCACATGTGTTTATTGAAAGTTATTTGGGGAGATTTTAACTGTAATTTCATCAGTGATAAAAGAGATACAAATGCAGAAAAATTACAATTCCTATTTGAGTTATATGGTCTTAAGCAATTGGTTGACATGCCTACCCGTATAACTCAAAATATATGCTCAATCATTGATTTTTGTCACAAATCCCGAGTTGTTTTCTGAGACTGGTGTTTTTAAGACTAGCATTAGTGACCATTATCTAGTCTATACTGTGAGAAGTTTCAATAACAATAAAAAAATCCGCTAACGGCAAATCTGCTAAATTTCGTTCGTTAGAAAACCTCAATCTTAAAGATTTTCCATTTGATCTTCAAATAATTCCATGGAGATCATATGTAAATTTTGATGATATTGACATTGCATGGGAGACGTGGCATAAATTATTTATGCATGTTGTTGATAAACATATGCCGTTATGTGAAAAAAGAATACGAAATAATGCGTGCCCTTGGATTAATGAGGATATTATTGAAACAATGCGTGAAAGAGATCATGCCCATGAATGTGGCGCTTAAGAAAGGTGGTGACACATCATGGGCAAGGTACAAAGAACTGAAGAACAAAGTGAATTATCTTCTGAAAAAAGAAAAAAAGAAATTATCACAGTTCTCAAATAGATATGAGTAAAGGGAATAGCAAAAAAATGTGGCAGAGTATCAAGCACATTATTCCTAAATCCAATCATGTCTTACCCAGCAGCCTAGACGTGAATGGGACCAAAATTACTGATGACAAAGGTATTGCTCAAACATTTAATGAATATTTTGTTACTTGTGCTCAAAATATTACGCGTGATATCCCAAAACACGCTGAAATCATTCTAGAAGAAAATGAGCTAGCTAATACTGAAGAAAAGTTTGAGCTACAGCAAGTCACGAACGCATTTGTTTTAAAAGAAATTGAAAACATGAGTGACGATAAAGCAACAGGTGATGATGGAATAAGTTTCCGTCTTTTGAAAATTGCGAAATATGTCATTGTTGACTCTTTAACGTGGCTTATCAATAAGTCAATTGCAACAGGACAAGTTCCTAAAATCTTGAAAAAAGCAAAAGTTATTCCAATTTACAAGGCTGGTGATATGTCCACTCCCAGTAATTACAGACCAATATCGATATTATCCGTAGTAAGCAAGATTCTAGAAAAAGCTGTGCATTTCCAACTATGTGATTTTCTCGACAAATATGAAATATTGTGTGCTAACCAATCAGGTTTTCGTCCCCTTCACTCTACTGCAACAGCTCTTATGAAATTAGTTAACCAATGGTCATTGAATTTTGATAACAATGAATTAACAGGTGTTGCTTTCATTGATTTGAGGAAAGAATTTGACACTGTTGATCACGATATTCTGTTACATAAACTGAAAGCCATTGGCTGTTTTGATAGGAGTGTTCAGTGGTTCATATCTGTCTAACCGAGAACAGAAGGTTTGTTTTAAAGGGACCACTTCAAGTTCCTCAAAAATTGTGATGGGTGTCCCACAAGGTTCAATTCTTGGGCCACTTCTTTTTTCTATCTACATTAATAGCTTACCAAAATGTATTGATGATGGTATTGTTGATATGTATGCCGACGACACCACTCTAACAGTTAATGGAAGAAGTGTTGCAGAAGTAGAGCGAAAGCTAACAAAAGGTTTGGAAAATGTTTTTTCGTGGGTAACAAAAAACCGTCTAGTTCTTAATGCCGATAAGACAAATGTGATGCTTATTGGACCACGATCAATTCTTAATAGTGTAAAGGATTTTTCTGTCACACTAAACGGCAGTTGTCTGAAAAGAGTTAAAGTTGCCAAGTGTCTGGGTGTCATGATCGATGAGGAGTTGCGATGGACGGAACATGTGGAAAAAGTTATTAAGACTGCTCAAAAAAATATTAGTGTAATTAAGCGAGCAAAAAGTTATGTTCCAACCAGGTCTCTGAAACTTCTATATAATTCCATCGTCCTTCCTCATTTTGATTATTGTTCCTCTGTTTGGTCCGAAAGATTTCAAAGACAATCTATTAAACTACAAAAGGTTCAAAAACGGGCTGCCCGTATAGTGTTGGGAGAAGGATTCGATGTATCCTCAAAAGATATGTTTAGTCGGTTAGGTTGGATGCCTATTCAGACACGTTTCCAGTTTGGACGTGCAGTGATGATGTATAAAGCAATGCATGGCATGGCACCAGAATACTTTAAAAAAGATTTAAAACATGTCAGCTCTCTACATGATCACAGCACAAGACATGCTGTAAGAGATACATTGCGTGTATACCTAAATTTAGGACGGACACATACAAACATAGTCCCCTAATATCTGGAATTGCAGTATGGAACCAACTTGAAACTTCTATCAAAATGTTGCCTACTTTAAACAGTTTCAAATACACTCTAAAAGCTCTGTTATCTGCAGAGGAGATGTAAGCTGTGAACTATATGGGGATATTATGCATAGCAACTTATTTGGTATATGTGTTGTTAATTAATTATTTTCCCCTCATTTTGATGTGTGGTTATCATCCATATTTTAATTTGATTATTTCACAGCTTTCAATGCTAATAATCTTTAATTTAAAATTCGATTCGAAAATGCTTGTAAATAGTCAATGAATATTACTGAATGATTACTTAAAGTGATTGATTAACTTTGTGAAAAATTGTAAAATCAGCTCAAATGCCAGTGACCTGTGTGCAGTCCTCTAACTACATATATAATTAAGGATATGTGAAAATATGAGAGAAAATGGAACCCGTTTACTATCCTAAAAAAGAGAAAATCGCGATCAATCGCTAGCGCAAGTCGCTCGGCTTCTTCGCTGAGCTGCAGTCACAAAAACCAAGCACCGACGCTTGGCGATTTCAGAGCGGGTTTCCAGCCCGTACGGTATTCTGTGATAGAGCGATGTATGCCAACCGTAAGAGTTCTTTAGGGTTCGGTGGTACTCTATCCCGACATCAATGTTCAATCGTAAATATCTTGATATATAAACGACCGATCAGCTTATTAAACTCAGGCGATTCCTGTCTGAGCTAAAGGTTTGCAATTATGATTACAGCATTAGCTGGAACAGTGATTTTTTTTTTTTTTCAATCCTGGGTAAAGTTAATCAATGCCTTTAACTAATGAGGATACCGATTAATGTGTATTATACGTGTTTATGCTTGTGTATTTATATATTGATTATTGTTGATGTTATTTGTTTTATTGTTACCAAACAGGGCCTCATGGAAGACCACCAAATTGGTGATATGAGCCACCCTGTACAAATATCAGAAATAAATAAATAAATAAATAAATAAATAAATAAATAAATAAATAAATAAAAGTGACCTGAACAATTTTTGCTTTTACTTTATTTACTGATTTATGATAAGCACGATTCCAGATAAATACGGATGTAAACAGAGATAGTTTGCGCATATACAAAATGTAAATTCTCTGGAACAAATATGGATTTTATAAAGGAATTGTTGAATGTAAGATATAAATTTAATAGGTAAATGGAAAAAAAAAGAAGAAAAGAATCATGATTTAAAAAAAAAAACAAATGAATCATCCAAAGAGATACCAGAGAAACTGAAATCCACTCTAAATAATCACTATCAAAGTGTATTGTCGATGAAGGATGTTTTGTTCCACGTTTTCTTTTGATGACGATGATTGTAAATATTCACCTCAATTGAGAAACAACAGAAATAGAATAAATTGTGGAGGTTGTCTGTTGCAGATTTTAATATCTCTATATCTCAAATACATGTACCTTCTGTTTAGGGTGATCCACATAGTGTGCATCTAGTCATGATGCATGACGGATTGGCGTGATTAAAATGAGGTAATGATAGCTGATCAAAATATTCATATAAAATTGAGTAATTGTACGTTGTATTGTATTGAATTGTATTTATTTTCCGCCAATTAAAACAACAAATCATAATACATTCACAATTATGAAACCATTTTTTTTTTTTTTTTTTTAAAGACGGAGGGATGGCCCTAATCAGCCTTGTTGCCATAACAAAGCTGTTTTAGAGAGGGGTCCCTACAGACATAGAAAACATGTAAATATATATTAACAGGAAAAAAGTTAACAACTTATAATAGTTAAAGAAACGAATTGGAGTAAAAACAGGAAAAAGAGAGAAGACATTTACAATATACACAAGAGAGAAGGGTTTAAAAATAGCGTACATTTTAAATAAGATACCTGATCAGTTACAAAAAGTCTGGAATGATATTTTTAAAATCCTTTCTGAACGTGTTAACACTTTGTAATAATATTGTAGTATGTGGAAGAGAATTATATTGTATTGAGCCTCTATATTGAGTAGTTCGTCGGCAGTATTCAGTTCTAGGCTTAGGGAGAGCAAAGTAACCAGAGCTGCTGAGAGATTAAGTATGAGAAAGGGGTTGACACATATCATTCATACTAGAGGATAACATATCATGGAGTAATTTAAAGACAAATACATTTAAATTTTTGTTACGCCTGGATTTGAGAGACTACAATTTTTAAACTGAATGAATTTGCGCATTAGAGATATGTTCATATGGATTAACTTTCATAATTACTCTGCCCGCACAATTTTGGAGAGTTTGCAATTGTTTGATAAGTTTTCTATCACACGAATCAATTAAAATATCCGCATAGTCAAAAAGGGGCAATATAATCGCTTTATAAATCAAGTTCAAATTTGACTCATACGAAGTCTAGTTAAATATATTACTAAGTTTCCAACCCTATTGATAACTTATTTAAATAAGTTATCAATATATATATATATCCCACTTTAGTTTATTGTCGATAATTAATCCGAGATATTTATCATTATCAGACTGTTGTATTGCAATATCATTAATATTTATATTAAATTTATTACATTTACTTAACATATGTCTTGAGCCTATGAGTAAAGATACAGTTTTATCAAAATAGAGTGTCAACTTATTATCGCACATCCATTTATAAATAAATGATAAATCAATATTTAGTTTATTTTGAATACTATCAACATCACAATCAGAAAAATAAATAACAGTGTCGTCGGCGTAAAGCTGAATTGAACAAAAATTCGTATACTGAGGCAAATCATTGATGAAAATAATAAATAGCAAAGGCCCCAAAATGGAACCCTGTGGTACACAAACAAAAATGGGCAAGGGAGCTGAGCGAGTTGAGTCAATAGAATAAACCTGTTATGCAAATAATTATTGAACCATTGCAAACATTCTTCAGAGATACCGATATTGCGTAATTTTACTAGGAGCAAGTTAGGATCAACGCAATCGAATGCTTTTTCCAGATCAGTGGACACTGCTCCTGTATATTTACCCTGATCAATGGCGTTCATCCATTCATCTGCAATCTTAACCAAAAACGTTAATTGTTGAGTATTTACTCCTAAACCCAAATTGTACTAGTGATAAAAGTTTATTTTCTCTTAAAAATTATACTAACTGCCGCTGAAAAAAATCTTTCCAGCAATTTTGATACCGTGGGTAATATTGAAATTGGTTGAAAGTTATTTGGTGAAATTTTATTACCCGGTTTATAAATAGGAATGACTTTTGACTTTTTCCATTGGTTTTGAAATTTATTCTCGAGAAATGATCTATTAATTGTATGGGTAAGATACGGAACAATATCAATGGCACACATTTTTAGAATTTTGGATGAAATCTAATCTAAACCCACAGAAATATTATCTTTCATTTTCATTAGCTCTTTTTGAACATCATCATCAGTGACTCAAGTAAACGTAAACTTAGCATTACTGTTAAAACGACCTTCATCACCATTTATTGAAGGAGGAGGATCATGAAAATTAGAAGCTAATTCTGCACCAATGGAAGAGAAAAATAGATTAAACTTATTAGCTCTCATATGAGATTCAGTTACATCGGCTTCAGTATTTTTACTTTTAGTACGAGATGTCCAAACCTTCCAAACCTCAGTAGATCTCCCCATTGCAGAGGAAAGTTTATCACATAATAATAATAATAATAATAATAATAATAATAATAATAACAATAATAATAATATTGAGTATTTAGGAGCGCTAAAAACAGAAAGTACCATAGCGCTTACAAAATTACAGATTTGAAAAGAAAAGACAACAGCAGCAGCAAAAAGACAAACTTTAAAAAGTAAGAAATTACATCAGAACATTATATCACTGGGGAAAGAGATATGTTTTGAGGGATCTTTTGAAAGTGGCAAGACATGTTATTTATCTGATGCTCAGTGGAGTATTGTTCCATGTCTTCAGTTGATGAGAGTCTGGATTTACGAATAATGAGCTTACATTTGTCAGTTGCTGAGCGAAGATTGCGAAAAGGTGTATATATTTTGAGTGTGTTATTAAGATATTCAGGTGCCAAATGATTGAGAATTTTGAAGATGTACAAACAAACTTTAAAAAGAATGCGTTGGTGTAGAGGTAACCAGTGGAGCTCCCTAACCAAAGGTGAAGTATGTGTTCTAGATCCTAGGCCAAAAATAAGTCTAGCGGCTCGATTCTGGAGAGTTTCAAGCTTCCTCCTATCTTTGGAAGATAGAACTGTATAGAGGCTATTACAATAATATAATCGGGAAAGAATTAAAGCTCTGACAGCATGGTGACACGTCTTAACATCGATGAATCTACGAATTCTCCATAAATTGCGGAGATTATAGTTACAATTACGTATTACAAGGTTAACCCGAGAAGAAAATGAGATCATGGTATCAATGCATACACCAAGATCTGTAACCTTGGAGGAGAGAGAAATGAATTGACCATTTACATCTAATTTCAGAGCAGAGATGAATTCTAAATGGTGAGCAGAAGAACAAAAAGCCATGAATTCAGTTTTAGTACAATTCAATTTCAGGTAATTAGACAACATCCAAGTGTTTAACTCAGCAATACATTGTGAGATTTGGTGAAGTGTTTTATGAATGTTTTCCGGAGAGATTGGATCAACAGACGTGTATAACTGAATGTCATCAGCGTAACAAATGTAATGTAAACCACATCTATTAATGATATCAGAGATGGGAGTGATATATAAACCAAAGAGAATTGGTCCGAGTACGGACCTTTACGGAACCCCAAAATCTGCAACGTATGGTTCAGATAGTTCCCCAGCTATGTTTACCCTAGATGACCAGCCAGTAAGGTAGGACTGAAACCACTTGAGAGCAAGTCCAGATACATGTATCTGAAAACATGACTCTAAACGGTTTAATAATATGCAATGATCCACGGTATCAAAAGCCGAACTAAGGTCAAGTAGGACAAGTAGAACAGATTTCTGTTGATCAAAGAATGATAAAACGTCATTCTGTAACTTTAAGAGGGCGGTTTCTGTGCTAAAATTTGTTTTGTATGCTGACTGCATCGGATCGTATAAATTGTTATCCTGTAAGTGGTCTGTGAGTTGAATTGCTAAAACCTTTTCCATTAATTTGGCAACATGTGAAAGATTATGTCTGTAGTTACGCAAAGTATCTTTATCCGAGTTCTGTTTCTTAATGATAGGTACTACTACAGCTTGGTGAGAAGCTTCTGGAAAAATACCAGACGTCAATGAACTATTTACGATACAAGTCAAGGAAGGAACATTATATTGAATATGATTCTTTAACAGCCAAGTAGGTTGAGGATCTAACACAGATGTAGCATTAAACATACGCTTACAATGCGTTTGGTATCATCTTCAGAAACAGTGTCAAACTCATTAAAAACATTATCCGTAGCAGTGTTTAATATCTGACAACTCACACTAATTTGTGGAGTTTGTGGAGTTGTGTCAGTGACATTATTACGTATCTCGTATACTTTCTGAACAAAGAATGACGAAAAGCGATCTGCTAAATCAGTTGGACTGTAGTAAGTAGGAAGTAGTCTTACTTGCTTATGGAAAAGATTATTAACTGTGTAAAGCAAGTTTTACTACTTAATAACACAGTACTTTCGTTAGATAATTTTGCTTAGCCTTAACAATAAGGTCATTAACATGTCTGTTACCTAGCCTGAAAGCTGTGTGATCTGCCTCTGAAGAGCTTTTGACCCACTTCCTTTCAGCTCGTCTTCTTAACCGTCGTGCAGAAAGGATTTCCTCGTTGAACCATGGATTACGAACCCTCGTAGAGCAAAGACATGACTTCTCTGGAGCAAACTTACTGCCGAGGTGTGAATTCACACCTCCATCCTTTGGAATGATATTGACTCGATCCATCAATGCTTCTTTGAAGCCTTCAATGTCCATCTGTTTGAAGTTCCGAAAAGTCCGCTTGATATTACGCATCAGTGATTTAGGACACTTAGTACAAATCGGATACAATGATGATCTGACATAAGATTACGATGTATGACAACATATTGTATGACACAGTCATAGATCTGATAAATGTCGGTGGAGGATTGTTCCTGTAGATTACCCCCATTCCTGGTCATGACAAGGTCCAAAGTGTGACCCAAGTTATGGGTAGCTCCGTGGATGTGATGAGACAAGTTTGCAGATTCCACAATGGAAAGGAACTGGGCTACCTTGGACTTCGAAGGCATATCAACATGCATGTTGAAGTCTCCTAAGAGGAGAACTCGTCCTGATAACAGTGACATCTCGGTGGTGAGATCTTCAAATTCTTGAAGAAAGTCTATAGTGCGCAAATGATTCTGCGAAGAAGGTGGCGGTCAATAAACTACCAGGAAATGAACAGGACCATCAGAGTTACTAACGACGTGTGCCAGTTCGAAGGTTGAGAAGGTCAAAGAGTTACTAACCTTCAGATATAGTTGAAGCGGTGACTTAGATATAACTGCAATGCCTCCATGTGGATCTGACGGTCTTGGAATATTCAAAAAGGTATATCCAGGTGGAGAGCATTCGGCGATGACGACTGGATCTTCTGCTCTAAGCCATGTTTCAGTTATGATCATTATATCAGTATTATGTTCAGAAATGTAATCATGGAGTAGGAAAGTCTTATTTCGTACAGAGTGGGCATTCCACAAATATGTCTTTAAACAAGAACGAAGTATCTTTTTGGTATTGGTATTGATAATGACCAAATTATTACGATTTATTATCTGAACACTAGTTTTGTTATTCAAGTTACACTGAGAAACAGTTACAGGGATTTTTCGTTGTTTTCTTCGGCCTCCCTTTTTACATCGATGAGTTCTCTTTTTAAGTCTGGGGTTACAACTTATTCCCAAAGTTCTAATTCTTTCCAACACACTAGGGCGAAGGAAATGCCACTGTTGGTTAGAGGTCAAGGTATTACATTTCAAAAGATCTAGTCTGCTGTACGATTTTCGATTTGCATCATGAACAAAAGGTCCTTCAACTGGAGATGTCTGTTCATACTCATCAGCCTTGAGGGGTCCAGGGTTAGGACTGACATCACCCGATATAAGTAATTTTAGTCTGAAGGTTGCATCAGCATTGGAAAAGTACAACAGACGTGATCCAATGAATTTCACACTTGATGGTGATGACCACAATTTCTGTACTGTACTACATAGGAATTAGCAACAGATGTACTGGTCAAAGTAACAATCAGAACAAAGATGACAAGCCTGGCTACCTCCATTGTTATTCCAAAGCACATTCATGAATCAAAAGAAGAAAGGTATGGTTGGGTGACATTGAATAAGTCAACTGCAATGAATAGTAACGTGTACAGTATGGCAGCTTGTGAAAAAGTCACCCACAGTAGTGTACAGGTAAACTACAATCTCTAATATTTTCTTTTAGCTTTTATTATTTCAGAAGTTACTTTTTTTCTTAAATTTCGATATCTATTCATAGTATCACCATTATTATTTTCTTTTCCATTCTTTTCTTTTGGCTTTATCACGTTCTTTTATTAAATTCATAATTTCAGAAGTCATCCATGGAAAGAACTTCTTTATAATGAAAATTATTCTGGACTTAACGGGCATAATAGAATTTACAACTACCATCAAATAATCTTCCCATAACTGAACAGCTTCATCAATATCTTTGGCTAAATAAACATTCTCCCAAGGTTGATTTTTCAGCCGCTTACAAAAATTAACAATGTCAATATTTTCATTTTCCTATAAGTTATTATACGAAGAATATGGTGAGTACAAGGTAATCCCCAAACGACATGATTCATTGAATGATCACTTAAACCAATATTTATAACGCCAGATGACTTTACTTGATCAATTCTGTTCTAGACCATCAGATCAATTAGACTAGATGAAGTATTAGTAACGCGGGTAATAGTCGTGCAATTTATGTACTCAAGAGAATAAATATCATGTATCTGTGTCATTCTCTTAGTATCACTATGTAAAGGGGTCTTTAGAATATCACAATTAAAATCGCCAGTAACAACTGTACTATGATTAAAATTGTCAATAAAAGACAAGAGCGATTCATAATGACAAAAAAAGCTCAAAATAACAATTGGGAGGACGATACCAAGTAATGAAGACAAATGGGTGAGAATATCTATAGGGGACGAGAATTGCAGTAGCTTCCAAATTATGTAAAGATTCATGTTTTAAAACTTCAAAATCCAGGCTATCACGTATATAATCGGCTACACCCCCACCGTGCCGATTTCTATCTTTACGAACAATTTTGTAATGATCAATATCGCTTTCACTGTTCATAATGGAATCGTCCAACCAGGTTTCATTGAAAGCAGCGATATCAATTGGATATTCGTTGAATATTATTCTCATTTCATCAATATTATTTCGCAATAAACTTCGAACATCTAATTGTACCATTTTCGTACCCTTTGCATATATTTGTTTGAGTTTAACTGAAACGGAGTTATCATGATTATTATGAAGGCAAACATTAACAACTGGGTTAGACTGATCATCTGAAGATGAATAAATATTACTGTCAATTTCTCCACAGATATCTTGAGATTAAATTAAAAGGCAATTCAGAAAAAATACACTTTCTACAAATCCAATCTTGACTAGAATTGAAAAAATCCGCACCTAAACAGGAACATGAAAGATGAATCCAAGTGTTACAGACTACACATTTAACAGCATTGTGATTATTTCTGACTGCTTTCACACAAGACAGACAAGGATATTTCAGAGGCATAACAAATCAGTTTCAAGGAATTCTCAAACCGAGGAAATAAGCTTACAGTTTGGAGTCAATATCTGCCAGGCTTGTGATAGAGATCTTCTTGCCGTTAGCATTGATAGCCGTGATCCTGCCATCAAGCGTCCAGACTTTCTTTACCTTCTCATGAAAATGGTGTTTTTGACAATGGCTTGTCTGTTCGCGGTGAGGTCTTCATGGATGAAAATGTTGGTGCCCTTGAGCTTGGATATGGCAGAGTAGATCTCATGACGCGTGTTGTATCTGCTAAACTTTATGATGATCGGTCATGGCTTCTGAGATCCACTGCTTCAGGATCTTGGTGTGATTCGATGACTACGATCAATGTGCCCAGGATCAAGATTGATCCCAGGATTGCGACGCACGACATCGATGATCAATCAGTATTTTCGTTCTTTCCTTCCGCGATATCATGAAAACGAAGGGATTGCCTACGCGAGTACTGCTCCTGGTCTTCACACGAACGCTGAATTTCTTCACCTGTCTTGAGAGGTCATTTACCGAGGATTGAAGGGTCGCGATTTCCTCCGTGTATTTGTGAAGATCCAACTGCACCGGCCTCGTAAATCTGTTGGTCACCTCTTCTTTCACTGCATCGATAATCGCTTGAACGAGACGTGAATGCGTTTCTTCGCTGATCGCTTTGTCAACTTGAGTGCGAATGGTATTCATCAATAGACCGGTTCTGTAATGTATACACATTTATGCACACTTCTTCTCTGAGCACAGGTCCTAGTGACGAGCTATTCCATTAACCTGCTTTTTATAAATGAGTCTCAATGCTTGGAATCCAGTTTGCATACATTACTTGTTGCTATGTCTGGCAAGCCTCCGGCAAGCTTTCAGGTTGTCAAGAACAACCTTTGTTTGAAGGTATATTTGCATACATTACCGAAGCGGTCTATTGGGGATCATTCATTAAATTCTCACTGGTGGACTGATCACCTGGACTAGCGGAAGAATTGCTGGCGGAGGCCCGCCGGCGTGGTCCTGGACCGGTGAAAATTAAGGCAAAGCCCATGCTTCAGACTCCTTCTTAGGCGGTAGCTCCTTGACTTCAAGATTCTCCTCCTCATTCCTAGTTTGAGAGCGCTTTTTTCATTTTTGAAGTAGAGTGCTCATTGGAGTTTTGGAGAGTATAGGCCTACAGTCAAAATGTACAGCTGAAATACTCAGAACCTCGAGAATAGATGGTTTAAATTTAATTCGCACACTTTGTAAAGTGTATAACAAAATCTATAACAGAGAAATGATGCTTTGAAGTCACATTTAGTACCCCTATGCTGAAGCTTGGATGCCTTGGTGTATTGTAAAGGAATTATATGATCTGCTGTGCATTTCCACTGTTCCTAGATATGAGCAGTTATTTTGTTATTCATTTCTGTTTGGTAACCAGTGATAAATGACAATTTCTGGCACATATATTCATCGCAATGTTCTAACAACTTTTTTTATTGAAAGATACATTGCATCTATTGTTTTGCAGACATGTACTTGAAAGTGAGAAAAAGAATCACATTATTAATACCAAAAATTAAAAATGTAAGCCTTTTGTCACAAGGGCACTTGACACGGGTACGTTTCCCACCTCAGTTTTTACGATGCCGTCTTACCTGTCCTCGAAGTTCATCTCTTGGACTTTCGGGTAAAATAAGTTTGGCCTAGGTCAGTCAAGCATGTAGATGGCGGTGTCAGTAAACGAATGGCTATAGGGGCGGTGTTGTGGTCTGGTGGATAAGTCATCAGACTTTATATCACAAGATACGAGGTTCGATTTCCTGTCACGACTTTAAGGTCCTTTGGAAAGACATTAATCTACATTTGCCACACTCGACCAAGCACTGGCGTAGCCAGACTTGTTGATTTATGCAAAGTGTCTTTACAATCGACTTCTCAAATATGTTAAGAATATATTATAATAGGATTGCAGTAAGACTACTACTTATATTTCTACATATCATTATCATGTAATTACAATTAAGAATTCACTCTGTATGGAACATGACAAAGGACTGTTTCCATGGTACCGGAAAGTAATTAACATTTGTATAGACAAGGAATGAGAGTGAGAACTGAAAGCTAGGAGACACACCCTGTTGAGAGTTGGAGTTCGAGTTACGTGTTTAAGTTCGGGCGAGAATTTTCTGTTTTCTGAAATCCCGATGTCGTCTTCATGGCCCGAAATGACTATTGTTTCGATAGAAATTGAACTGGAAGTTTATTTCTGGAGAAACGGGCTTTGCCTGAAATTCAACGTGTTGACAGTGAAATTTGGAACGATGTTAAGATCGATGCCCGTTGTGATACATGTATGGACTGCGAGGACCACTCTCTTGTCAGAATGCTGCAACCAGTCGACCATTATATGGCAGTAAAGGGAACTGGACACGAGCAATTTCAACACAGACATGATCGACGTGAACTTAACATGAACTCAACTAGTAACCAACGGAATAGTTGTCAACTTGAATAATGACATGCACACCTACATTATATGAACTCAGCTTCGTCGGGCCCCAACGTCTTACTTTGCAAGTTTACCGATAATTATCTTCTAAAGCAAATATTGAGCTCAATACCATATTGAAAGTTATATTTGAATTTGATAACTTGATTCTGTAACAGACATAGAACATGTTAGTATTTTTGTTATCTGACTGAAGAAAGTATGAAGATGAAAATTCTCATTTATATTATTAACAAGGAACAATAATTTTATTAAAAGTCCAAAACAGGATAATTTTGTTTGACATAAACTATTTGACCGCTTTAATGGTCATATATTTCTGAGTTTAAATCAAATGTGTTTTGCTGTCATAACAAATATTTCATTCAGTACAATATTTTATCTAATTGCCAGCATGGATTCTGTACTTGGTACTCTACATCTTCTACATTAGTTGATATTATATATATATATACATATATATATATATATATATATATATATATATATATACCCATACACACACACACACACACAGATATATATATATATATATATATATATATATATATATACACAGGGGCGGATCCAGGATTTTGTAAAAGAGGGGGCTCAGAGCCGGAAAAGTACATAATTAAGGGTGCATTATTTTCATTGTATACGTGAGGTATGCCATTTGGGTTTCAAAAGAGGGGGCACGGGCCGGTTTTCCCCCTATGTAGATCCGCCACTGTATATATATATATATATATATATATATATAAATTCAATTCATTCAATTCAATTCATTTATTTATTTAACCATTAAAACATACACAAGCAAAATAGGTTTACATCGATTATTATTTTTATAAAATAGGCCTACAGTGATGGTTTGGTGACTCCGAAGAAAGCAGAGCTTATAAACAGGGGCCACCAAATTAAAATGCATTAAAATACCAACAATAATTATATAACAACAAAAAAAGAATCACCATACAAAAAAAGAATCACCATATATATATATATATATATATATATATATATATATACATATATATGAAGTTAGTAATACACTTGAAAACAAAAAAAGTTTAATAGGTTTGGTTTCTTGACTTAAGTAAAGCGTTTGACACGATAGATCATTCCATATAACTAAATTAGACTATTATGGTAATGGTATTCGTGGCGTTCTCTTAGATTTATTTAAAAGTTCCTTGTCAAATCAAAAACACTATGTTCCTGTCAATAATCATGTATCACAATTTAATATTATCACATGCGGTGTCCCCCAGGGATCCATTCTTGGCCCCCTTTTATTTCTTATTTACAGAAATGATATTAGTCAAACATTTAAAAGTTACAATATATATTATTTCCTGATGACACCAGTGTCTTTTTATCCGAGACGATAATATTATTAATCCGTTTTATACGTTTAATAATGAATTAACAAATCTTAACTCATGGCTGACATATTTTAAACTAGTGCTTATCATGAATAATACTTGTTATATGATTTTCTCAAACAAATCAATTAATTATGATTGAATAGTTGTTTCCTAGATAATACTATCATTAGTCGTTCTACTCAATTAAAATTCTTAGGTTGTACTGGGGATCTTAAACTATCTTTTCAATATCTAGAAAGGCTATTACAATCATTTCCCATGCTAGTTTCGAAATTAAAAATACTAAATATATTCGACGTTTCTGATCATAATCTAGCAATTTTTAAAATGTATTTATGCTCTAACAAATTCATCACTTAGTCTCTATGACAAATTTTGTATCAATGCCCAATTTCACTCCTGCAACGCACGTAGCTCCTCTTACTTCCATTCATTGTTGGCAAGAACTAATGTAGCCAAGAATTCTATTTTTACAAGGGGCCCAAAATTTGGAATAACTTACCATCAAATAGCAAATGTAGTCCTTCTCTAAATGTATTCAAAAGGATATTCAGATCGCTAATATTGATTACTTATAGTACTTAGCTTACTTCTTCAGTGATCAGGCTTTAATCTTAATTTTGTATCGTTTGATTTTCTTTTTGCTCAGGTTTTTCTATTGTGATTTTATGTCTAATGTGCTTTTTCTATATGTTTGTAAATGAAACTATATATATATATATATATATATATGAAACTATATATATATATATCCTTGGAGCTTTGAGCGCTTTGCGCTTCTCGCCTTTTTCTTTTGTTTCTTTGTGACGTCATTCGCGCTCTCTCTCTCTCTCTCTCCTCTCAGCTTTTTTACCATGGTTGCGCCGTATCCATGGAGCTTTCTCCCCTTTTGCGCTTCACGCTATTTTTTGTGTACCTACCTAATAAATTTCATCATTTCCTGATGAAGGCCTATGGCCGAAAATTTGAATCTTTTCATCGTATACGGACATTTTCACTCCTGTCTTGTTCTATGATGAAGAAAACCAAAAAACGACATATATATATATATATAAATATATATATATTTATATATAAGAACACAGTAGAAATGCACTAATTGCCAACTGAAATTTACTCGATCGTGTGATCGTATATACATACACACACACACACACACAGCAAAAAACGCTGTTTGAAATTGTTTAAATCCTAAGCAATATTGTTTAAAAGACAGACACTGTATTTTAAACAAACGCTGTTTAAAGACATCAATGATATTGTAGAATAATCTTTTAAACAACATTGTTTAAAAAGATTGAATATTCGCGCTAGACGGGGTTCCTTCTCCGCCAAATACGGCCGGCTTCATCATGGCGGAGGACTTTGTGATTGACATGTTGCAGAAGTTCCAAATGCTGGAGCTGATTGATACATTCAGAGGTAAGCATTTAGACTAAATATATTCCATGTCAATAAGTTTCGCGCAATTTGTTGAATCTGCGCATAGCCTGAATGTCATCTGAATGACACGTGCGCGCCACTGATCTCTGTAGAGATCAGTGGTGCGCGCGCACAGAATCAGTCTAAAAACACAAAATATTTCATAACTAATTCATAAAAAGGCCAGAATTCTACAAAACCAGTAGAAGTCAAAATAAGAAAGGTCAAACCTAGAACTCTTACTCTTTTAAGAAACCTTTTAACTGGTTAATTCCCACCATTAACAGCACTGCTAACCAATTAACAAAATTACCTTGTCACTGAGAGTCGATTACTTTCCCCATAGAAACACGTGTAATTTGGGTGTTCTACGTTTTTATGAGGCAACATAAAAAGGCCGTTTTCAAACAAAATTGGCCAGAATTCTACATTTGAGATGATTACATTTTTATGCTCAGCAGCTTCTTTGTTTCTTCAATATTCATATTCCTTTTTTAACTCAATTAAATTGTTCAAAAGTGAAAAAGATATAAGTATTTCTAAAAAGTTGAAATTTACGTTTTTCATGATTAATGTACAGGGTTCTATGGAGAGAATCGCAGAGGGAAAGTGATACGCGCGCGCGCATGGTTGAGAATGCAAAACACTTTTTGGTATGTAATATTTGTGCTACCATGACATCTATAAGATGTCTAGATCTAAGCCACAGTCACAGAATAAATTATGATCTAGACCTGCAACTTTGCAAGTCGCCCTTCCAGCGCAGTGCAGTTTAAGTTGCACACAGTAAACGCGCGCGTGCATAGGTCCGGTCCTATAGGCCTACTGTTGTGCAACTAACTTAAACTGCGCTGCGCTGCAAATTTGCAGGTTTAGATGATATGGTTTATTTTGTGAATGGTGTCTAGATCTAGACATCATATAGCAGCAGCAGCACAAATATGTCTTGAGTATAAACTCGATCAGATTACAATATATTTAGTCTAAATGTTTACCTCTGAACGTATCAATCTGGGGTGGTATTCTGAGATTTATCTTGATTTTAGTGAAAAGATTTTGTCATAACAAATTTCAAATTGCAACATTTCATTGGTGTTTGAGCAGATGAATTCCGCGTACGCAGTCACTTTTGCGCAGGCATTAACCAATGATGCGCCATAAGCGTACATTTTGTTACGACAATTAAAATTATTTCACTAAAATCAAGATAAAATAAATCTCAGAATACCACCCCAGGGCCCTCTTGCATAAAAAGTTGCGATTAAAGCCCCAATCGGAAGCCGTCGGGACTCAATTTTTCCGAACTTTCCCGAACTCCTCCCGAACGCCTACACGAAACCGCTTACAATTCATCGACGTGTATCGAAGGAGAGTTAAGCTCCGCCCCATTTCCTTCGCTGTTCATCAACTGCAGCGCATATTTTTTATATACAAAAAGCCAAATTATCTACGTCGAATATGACAGATCCTGTGTCAATTCCTTTAGATTTGGAATTTGAAGCGGCAGAGCAGGAGTCCGGTTCTTCAGAAGATGAGGAATTTTCAGATGAGGACGAAGGAGAAATTGGTGAACTGATCGAGGATGATCAGCAGATAATCGAGGATGATCATCAGCAGCAGATTCTACCGTATCAGGAGGAACCTGAACCAAGGAACCCGGGCAGTGCCGGCGGAGACGAAGGGCTGTTGGTGGTCTAGCTATCAAGTTCAGATCTACTTTAGATTTGCAGTTAAATTCTGTACAAATGTGCTCACAAATAGCCTAAAAGATTTAGACATCCACAAATAACAATAGATAATTTACCAGTTCAAACATCAACAGGCAACGCATGTGACAATATCTGTTAGTTTTCGGAGGTCTTCTCTAAGACTGTAAGTCTAAACCTAAACCTAATCTTCCCATTTCCAATACGAGTTAGTATTACCGCATTTTGAATGCGCGCTATGTATAGCGCTAAATTAATGCATGCATAAATCATGAGTTTTACGTATAGCACTGAGTTGCCAGGTTAGAACTTTAGAAGCCAATCGGTAAACCTTAGACTTGGTTTTAGAAAAGTGAAAAGTGACAGAGGTTGCTGTAAATAAACAAAATTTTCTTTTGACTCCACTTTTGCCTCGGGAGTACGCCCAATGTCAGATGTATTACATCTGAAGGGGGTATTCCCGTTTTATGGACTAGATTAGGGCCTAATATTAGGCTGGAACACTTTTTCTGAACGTTAGGTCTAGATACTTTTTCCCGGGACCGGCGCTAGTGCACTTTGGTATCCATGTGGATAAATTCAAATTCAAATTCAAATTCAAATTCAAAATGAACATTTATTTCCATCTTCAATTAAACAATCAATCAACATTGAGAACATTGTATAATAAAACTACAGAGTAAAATAAAGGTAGTCGTACAAAAGACTGAAGACTAAATACATGTGGTTCTGGTAACAATGTGGATGGGGGCACACACAGAAAAGCAAAAGCTTGAGTTAGGTGCGCCTACAACATTGAAACAATGAATAACGATACACATGCATGTGCAGAAATTATGCACATGTACATACAATTACAGATGTACAAACAAAGAAACAAAGAAAAGAAAAGAAAGAAGAAAGATCCAGTACTGTTATCAAAAGGCTTGTATGGCCCTTAGCATTACTGTATGTGCAATGCTATGATACTCACTACGCATTGCTGCTAATCTCATTATGATGGCTTGAAATTAATAGTTTTTTTAGTTTATACTTAAAGGTATTTACTCTGGGTACATTTCTGACATTCTCTGGTAACTTGTTCCATATTTTGGGACCAGTGAAACGGATATTTTGCTGATAAGCCTTTGTTTTGTGACTTTCCTGGTGCAACCACGAGGATGAACGGGTATGGTAATTATGATAATTCCTATTAAATGAAAACATTTCTGCAAAGTGTGAAGGTTTCATTTCATTAATGCATTCATATACAAAAATCGCTTGTTGTAGTAATAAGATGTCTTTTACAGAGAGCAAATTCAAGTCATAAAATAGTTTGTCACTTCTGGACCTAGGAGGCACACCAGCTATCAATCTTACAACCTTTTTCTGGAGAACAAATAGTCTATTAATGCGAGTTTGACAGGCATTGCCCCAGACAAGGGTACAATATGATAGATACGGGAGAACAAGTGTACTGTACAACATTTTAAGAATATCTGCAGGTACAACCTTACTTAACCTGAATATAATACCTATATTTTTGGACAATTTTCCCTCAACTGCTTTAATATGATAATCCCAAGACAGTTTTGCGTCTGTGTATACACCAAGGAACTTTGTACTATCAACCATGGGGATTGACACATCATTTAATTTTATTTCTATCTTTTTGGGGTCATATTTTTTACGGTTACAAAATAATATTAAATTACATTTTGAGGGATTGACTGAAAGTCTGTTTGCACAAAACCATGTATACACCTCATGCAGATTTGCATTTACCTGCCTTTGTAGGACGTCTAGATTTTTGTGACTACAAATAATGTTGGTGTCATCAGCATACAGTATATAGGAAAAGATGTCTGATGCCTTCTCAATATCATTAATATATAATATAAAGAGCAGTGGCCCAAGTAATGAGCCCTGCGGAACACCACAAGTTATTCTCTGTAAGTCTGAGATAGAAGATTTAAACTTAGTACACTGATAGCGAGTCGACAAAAAGCTGTTAAGCCAGTTATATGCAGCTCCACGAATACCATAACGGTTTAACTTTGCCAGTGATATATTATGATTAATTGTATCAAATGCCTTTGATAAGTCAATGAACACACCAATTAAATATGAATTGGTTTCATAAGCATCAACAATCTTATTGCAAATATCAACTAGTGCCATTGCTGTAGAGTAATTTTTACGAAATCCGTATTGATTTCTACTTAGTATATTGTGTTATCTAAAAATTTGACAAGTCGTGCATATGCAATTTTTTCTAATATTTTAGAAAAGCATGACAGTACAGAAACAGGTCGATAATTCATCATATCGCTTTTATCTCCCTTCTTAAATATAGGGGTAACACAAGCAATTTTTAGTTTGTCAGGAAAGATTCCCTGACTCAAAGATAAATTAAAAATATGACAAAGGGGTTTGCATATTACTTTTATAGCATTCTTAATAATTCTTGGGCTAAAACCGTCAATGCCAGAGGCTTTACTATTCTTAAACTGTTTTACAATTTTACAAATCTCTGATTCTGTTGTTGGATGAAAAAACACTGTATCAGAACATGGATTTGACAGATAATCTAAGAAATGTTTATTGTCCCCGCCGAACGAAGTTCGCGAGGGGACTATGAAACGGGCTCCGTTCTTGTGTGCGTGTGTGTGTGTGTGTGTGTGTGTGTCCGTCCGTCCGTCCGTCCGTCTGTCCGTGTGTGCTCAAATGTTAGAAAATGCTACTTCTCCGTCATTTCTTGGCCGATTTTGATTCTGATTGTTTTATCTAATAGGGCTGGGTGGGGGCTTCCAAACTTCTACACAGAATTTTGAAATTCATTATTTATGCAAATTTATGCAAATTTATTCGAAATTGACGAAAAATGCTACTTCTCCTCTATTTCACATCGGATTTTGATTCCGATTGTTTTATCTGATAGGACTGGGTGGGGGCTATCAAACTTCTACACAGAATTTTGAAATTCATTAATTATGCAAATTTATGCAAATTTATTCAAAATTGACGAAAAATGCTACTTCTGCTCTATTTCACATCGGATTTTGATTCCGATTGTTTTATCTGATAGGGCTGGGTGGGGGCTACCAAACTTTATGAAATTCATTAATTATGCAAATTTATTCAAAATTGACGAAAAATGCTACTTCTCCTCTATTTCACATCGGATTTTGATTCCGATTGTTTTATCTGATAGGGCTGGGTGGGGGCTATCAAACTTCTACACAGAATTTTGAAATTCATTAATTATGCAAATTTATGCAAATTTATTCAAAATTGACGAAAAATGCTACTTCTCCTCTATTTCACATCGGATTTTGATTCCAATGGTTTTATCTGATAGGGCTGGGTGGGGGCTATCAAACTTCTACACAGAATTTTGAAATTCATTAATTATGCAAATTTATGCAAATTTATTCAAAATTGACGAAAAATGCTACTTCTCCTCTATTTCACATCGGATTTTGATTCCAATTGTTTTATCTGATAGGGCTGGGTGGGGGCTTCCAAACTTCTACACAGAATTTTGAAATTCATTATTCATGCAAATTTATGCAAATTTATTCAAAATGGCTGAAGGTTCATAATGTTTTCATGTTTTATATTTCAGTTGTATACATGCATTGTTGGTATTCCCTTCTTTTGCATGCAGTAACATTATTATTTTATTCACTAAAGTTTTTCACTGAAGTTTTAAGGTTCAGGCTAGTTAATTTCCACAGATCTGCACTTCCGGCGGGGACATTTATTACGCATTGCGTAATTTACTCATTCACTTGTTTACAGTAGGTATAACACCATCTAGTTTTGGTCCTATTCTAACAAAATGTTTATTAAAAGACTCTGCAATAATGTCTGGATTACTAATGTCATTACCATTACACTTTATAGTGCCTACCACATCGTCTCGCTTCTTTTTATTAATCAATGAACCAATAAGTTTCCAAGTTGATTTGATATTATTTTTATAGAATGAAAACTTATTATAATATTCTGTTTTCACCTTTTTTATCAGAGCATTCAATTGATTCCGAAAACATCTATATTTCACACCATTGTTTTCAGTTGGCTTACGCAAGAAATTTGTATAAAGTTTATTCTTGTGTCTAACCGATCGAAGTAAACCATCAGTCATCCATGGTTTTAACTTATTTTTAGCATTATTTACAGTCTGCATTGGAAAGTGCTTATCATATAAAAGGTGTAATTCAGACATAAAGCTATCAAAAGCCACATTAGGATCGCTAGCATTATAAACATTTACCCAGCTATGTCCCTGAAGATCAACTTTGAAAGCTGTAATATTTTCATTACTGTATACTCTATTTTGAACAGATAATTTATCGTGTATAACTTTGGACTTATAAGTGGTCTGAAATATCACTGAACAGTAACCCACTCTCACAAACTGAGTCAAATTGATTGGTTATTATATTATCTATAAGTGTTGCAGATGAAGCCTTTATTCGAGTCGGTCGAGTTATAAGTGGTAAACTAAAATTACTTAACATGGAGTTGACAAAATTTTGAGCATCCCTATTGGTATCACATTTCAAGAGATCAATATTGAAATCTCCCATAATGTAAAACATCTTATTTTCAGTGATAAGGGTGGTCAATAAGGCATCAAGAGCATTAATAAAGTAATTAGAAGTACAATTAGGAGGTTTATAAACAGTGGCTACAACAATATTTTTCCCCTTACTTTGGTTTATTTCAATAAACACTGAGTCACATAAGTCCTCATTAAGATGCAAGTCCTTCCTATGGGAAAACTGACATGTCTCTCTTATATACAGACCAACACCTCCGCCAATCCTTCCTTTTCTATTTTGGCACAGGAAAGAGTAGTTGGGAAGACTACACATATGACCTGTGTCACCACTGGTTAGCCATGTTTCAGATACTCCAATCACATCAAACTTAAACTTTAGGAGATCTAAGCAAGTTGAAATGGACTCAAAATTTTTGGACAGACTTCTGGCATTGAAGTGAATACAAGAAAAGCATGTCTCATCAACGACACTCCCAAATTTATCTATGAAGCTATCACTAGTATAGTATTGAGATTCTATGTTCAAGTCATTCCAAAAAAATTCATCAGAATCAAAGTCTGCATTTCCGGCATTGATATTGTTGCACATTTGAGAGATATTAAATTGTAAATTTTGCAATCGGTTCTGGCTCATGTGAATTCCTGCATTATATTCTAGGTCACACAAGGCAGCATTAAACAGCTCATCATCAAGATGATTAAATGGCAAGACAAGGGCAAAGCATTTAGAGCAAACATTGAAACATGTATTCCACTGAGATATATGGACATATTGTTTACATTCAGAGCAGAGGAAAGTATTAATCATACTTTGATCAGCCATTTTTTACACAGAGTACAGATAAAAAAGCAGCCTTATTTATAAGATGCACACAAATACTGCTAGCTTTCCTGGAGTTGAGATACATATAACACTTGGCATAGACATATAAAATACTTAGAGTAAGGGGTTGCCACAATGCATGTGGCTGAAACGTAAGATAAGAAATATACATGTACATGTAGTGACATACAGAAACAATTCTGTGAAGGTGACAGAATAAAAACATATTAACAATGTGAACTCTCTTCAAACCAGTGCACAAGAGTCAAATGGCCTGGATTCCCCAGACCCCGGAATATTTTCATTACTAGAACTGGAACATCAAAGTTATTTAAAGTTTTAAACCGTGAAAAAAAAAAAACTGATCCCCATCTAGTCACTGAATGGGCTTAATGTAAAACAGCCATAAGCTCTAGGTTCAAACTGATGATCAGAACAATGGGAAAGAAGTAACAATATTGCTTAGTCCTGGTGCCGAGTCTAAATGCATCAATCGTGTAGCCAGAGTCTGTGAATATATACATGAACGCCCATGAATGTAGCCTACAGGAGTACCAGTATTAAATTCAGCATGAGTAAGGTACATGTAAATGGTTCAGCAGTCACTAGACATAGACTAACTTTAGGTATTATGTAGGTACATGTACCGTACTTCCGAACAAACACTTCACTTGGTAGGTGACTTGACTCCAACTTGGCAATGATATCCATCAAGACATCGTGGCTATGAAAAAAATAATAATAAAATTGAACTAAGCTTCATGGGCCCCTCTCTCTACAGTGGTAGCAAGACCATCAGCCTGGCGGTTAATGTTGCCATGGACTTCTCGCTGCTCACGGTAGAAATCGGCTGGTAGACCCTTCCTTGTACGCCATTTCCCTGCTGAGAAGTGGAGAAATATCCCCGCTCGATATGCATCTGACACCTCCTTGCTCCACTTCCGCTTTTGATCCATATCCTGCTTGGTCAGGTCTTCAATAATATAGAAGGGAACATCTTTCAGCTTCTGCCGCTTCTGAGACAAGATGAGACGCTTGTCTTGGTAAGAAAGAAGCTTAAATAGCAAGTGTCTGAGCTTTCCTTCAGCAGCGTTACCGTCGCGGTGAGCACGCTCAATACGTGGGTTCTTCAAGCCAAAGTACTGATCCAAGAGGGCAGCTACTTTTGCAATGGGGTTTTCATCTTCCTTCTCAGCCAGCCCAACAAGCCGAAGGTTGTTCCTCCGTGAAAATCTTTCCAACTTATTACTGGCTTCCTCAGCTTTCTGAAGCTTGTAGTGAAGATCATCAAGTTTTCTGTCCATGGCACTGACTTTTTTCTCGAGCGGAGTCACTCGCTGTTCTAGCTCAGAAGTACGGTTACCATGAAATTCGAGGGCAGCTTCAAAACTAGCTAGCTTAGCCTGTATGTCCGTTATACCACGGCGCACGAAGGCCTCAAAATCTGCAGTGTCACCCGCGTTACCGTCGGGGGTACCGTTGGCTTTGCGAGTGCTAGCGTTCCCGTTGCTAGGCCCGGACGTACGAGGCATGATGAAAGCAAATTAAATGTTCAAAGATTCACAGAGCAGTTAAATATCTATACATACCAAAAGTACATCATAGTTATCACTGTTTCTCAGAGACTAGTTCCTGATGTTCTATTAAAAGGGAATCCAAAATGAGTCAACAAAATGTGAAAATTTTCCGGAGCCCAGGAGGCCGTAGACCGATGGGATCTGTCTCTTCCTCGGAGAACTTCTCTTTTTCATTACTGACGTTTGTTGGTCAGTTCTCCTCCTTAGAGACAGATATCACCCATAGACTCGCCTGTGCGAACATTTTGCACCAATTTGAAGCAAGCAGAGGCGACCAAGTTAAATGCATTTTAACCCTATTTTAACGGGTCTAGTACCCATTTTCATGTAATAAATACAAAATAATAACTTAGAACTACGTTTTGACTTACCCCTTTCTTGAATTGGTCTATTTTGAAGCTTCTTTCAAGCTATTTTCTTCCCTAATCCAACACTTTTCCTCCGTATCGCCAATTTTGAAATGCGTGTCACCTGACTTACGTTAGTGATCGTTTTGTGGTATCGTTTTTTAAAAAAAATCTTCTTTCGTTGTATGGTATCGGCAGTCATTGCCGACACCATAAAAACGATACCACAAAACGGTGACACGCATTTCAAAATTGGCGATACGGAGGAAAAGTGTTGGATTAGGGAAGAAAATAGCTTGAAAGAAGCTTCAAAATAGACCAATTCAAGAAAGGGGTAAGTCAAAACGTAGTTCTAAGTTATTATTTTGTATTTATTACATGAAAATGGGTACTAGACCCGTTAAAATAGGGTTAAAATGCATTTAACTTGGTCGCCTCTGCTTGCTTCAAATTGGTGCAAAATGTTCGCACAGGCGAGTCTATGGGTGATATCTGTCTCTAAGGAGGAGAACTGACCAACAAACGTCAGTAATGAAAAAGAGAAGTTCTCTGAGGAAGAGACAGATCCCATCGGTCTAAGGAGGCCGGTGAACACCTGTCAGTCCGCCATTTTTTTAATTTTATTTAAATAGGTTCTGCCGCTTAAAATTCGACCAAACTTGCAGGGAACATTCTCAAATATCTTTCAAATCACTCACATAAAGTTACACCAGATTGGATTACGGGAAGAGGTGATATTGGCTTCGAACTTCGATGTCGTCGCTCTATATAGCCTTATAGGACAAATAGGACAATGCACAGTCTGTATGCTGTGTCCATCGCGAGATACTCTCTTAAAGTTAAACTGAAGTTTGCCACAACAAATCATGTTATTGTTAATAATAATTGGGTCTAAACCCATCATTACCACATTAAAACGAATATATATGAAAATAAAATGTTCTTGCCTACCTCTAAATCTGTAGAAAGATTCAACTAGCTCGACCTAGTCTCAGATCAGTACGGTGTTTTCCCGGGGGGGGGGGGTCTGTCCTCATTGCAAGGGGGGTATCAGGCGCGACCAAAAAATCACGTAAAAAGGGTTGTTTTTCAAGATCGGGCACGTTACGTACGTAACGTGAATAGGGTCTCAAAATCACCAAAAATCAAGAAAAAGGGTATCTTTTTCAAAGTGATGATTTACGCATTTAGGGTCATAAAAAATCAACTTACGTACTTAGGGTCATTCAACACTAAAACAAGTTAAAATCACCATTTTTAGCTGAAGCTGACGTCATAGCCTGTTTTGCATAAATCAACATAAACTGGATCATTATTCGCGGGCAAACTCGGCACTAGGGCGAATTCGGCCTTGGGGGGAAATCGCGCACAGAGTTGAATTGATCGCAAAGTACTTGTGTTGAGACGGTGTTAGCGTGGATTTAACTCTTGAAACACAGTCGCCTCGCAGTGCCGAGTTCGCCCTAGTGCCGAGTTAGCCCGATCCCCAGGCCATACGTCAACATGATTAGAATTTCCGGGTTAGAATTTACAAATTATTTAGACTGCCTGATCAAGGGCCTCATGCAAGGAAAGTAAAATGTTTTTACTTGCTTAGGGTATAAAAAATTGTTGTTATTTGCTTAGGGGTAGGAAAAACTGGTTATTACTTGCTTAGGGGTTTACAAAAAATGATTACTTACTTAGGGTAGCAAATTACACGTAATGATACTTATTTAGGGTGTATTTTTTGTATCAAGTTAATACTTGTTTGGGGTGCTTTTGGCGAGTCTGTGGTCACGCCTGATACCCCCCTTGCAATGAGGACAGACCCCCCCCCCCCCCCGGGGGGTGTTTTCCCCATTAATTTGCCCACAGTCACAAAATACACTATGGTTTGGTGCCCCATGTCTGCGGAGTGCCCATGTCTAACATCACAAAAGACGCAACGAACACAATCATCTTCGTATCAATTTTAATGATATGTATCAGCAAAAAAATGAGGAAAAACTGGTGAAGAACGTCTATTATGCATTTTTACTCACACGCCTTGAAAATGCCACCTTTCATGCAAAATATCCCAAACTGCGCGTTAAGTGAAAGAGTGCGCAGACAAGGGAACCTTCCCTTTTTAGTGTCAAAATGACAGCGTCGCCTATTCTTGTGAAAATGAAATTGTTCTTATTCGAATTTTAATCAGATTTTCGGCAGAGTTACTCTCTAGGATATGAGGATTAAAATGAGGTCAGCCATTTGAGGAATACCAAAGGAAAAGCTTGTCAATTTCAAGTGAAATGTTAGGTGCGCAGACAAGGGGCCCCCCATCATGCAGCCGAAGCTAGCTACTAGCAGTGCGCGCTGGCGGTGAAACTTGTTCACCGACGCGCGCGGCACTCTCCTTTGACTGACGTCACACGAAATCACGCATTTCGCCCAAGCATAGCTGGTATCGGAAACCGAGGGAACGAGTTCAGAAAATCTTAATTTGGTTTCTTATGGTTCGATTTGACTTAATGGCAGTTTAGTTATCATAATCCTCATGTAATTACCTTTCGATTGATGTATAATTTGTCAGGATTCGGGTTTCCCATCGGAAAGGGGCTTTAAACGCAACTCAAAAATTAAACGCAAGTCCTAAATAGGCGTCCTGGGGCCCGTTGCACAAAACTTGCGTTTAATCGCAACTCCTAAAAATCAAACGCAAGTCCTTAATGCGCACTTCTGATTGGCTAAAAATAAAGTTGCGTTTGATTTTCCTGAGTTGCGTTTAAACGCAAGTTTTGTGCAACGGGCCCCTGATTGGCTTAAAATCGAGTTGCGTTTAATTTTTTGAGTTGCGTATAATCGCAACTTTTTATGCAAGAGGGCCCAGCTCTGGCATTTGGAACTTACTTGTGTACAACAGCCTGAAACAACCGTGTATATTTAAACACATCTGTATAGTGTTTTAAACAATTGTTTTGAACAACAAATTTTTAAACAATAGTGAGGTTTTAAGCAACTGTGTGTATTTAAACAACTTAAACAACCTAGATGTTTAAAAGCTGTTGTTTAAAAAATTGTTCAAAATTTTAAACAAGAGACTTTTTAAGTTTAAACAAGAGACTGTTTAAATTTAAACAACCTTATATAGTTGTTTAACAGTTTTAACAACAGTAGTTGTTAGAGTGACAGCCTTAAACAGCGTTGTTTAAAAAATTTGAACAGTTGTTTAAAATATTTTTTTACTGTGTAGGGGGTTTAATGTAATGTCGGTCTTGAGAGGCAGTGGAGAGGCAGTCGAGTTCCTAAAGGGGGATGAATATCCTCCCCTTTCGAATTTTTTTATGGGCAAATTATTTTGAAACATCGCGGGATCCCTTTTCCACATATTTTTTTTTTTTAAATCTTCGATTAACTTGTCGGCAAATATCATCCCACAGCTGAAAAATGTTCAGCAATACCCCTTCATCGAGGGGGGGGGGGGTTCATTTTTAACGAAGCTCTATAAGAGGATGTGACATAATTATGAAAAGTATGGTTCCAAAACATGCAACATTCTTAAATAAGTTCTGAGGAAAAAGTGATGTTTCAAGCTCCTATTTTATATTATCGTTGTGAAATGAAAATTTGGCCCTTTTCGCGATGTTAAAATCACTCTTGAAAAAACCCCAGGTGCATTATTTCTAAAAAAAAAAATTATATTATTTGTTAAATCTCTAGATGTAGCATTTCTGGAAACAAATTCTCTTTATGGCCAGATTTTGTTTTCAACTTTTAGGACGTGTCAATGTATGTATAGCTACAGGAAACGAGAGAACATTCATGCATATAAATAAATGTTTTAAAGAATAGCTGCAGCATGTTTGTTACCAAACGCTACTATGTTCCATGTTTCTTTCAATCCTTTTAAGCTCATCGACAAATCGGATATTATTCATTGTAAATTAATTTGTCATGCTGAAATATAAAAATCTGACGCTCGCATAGCATATGGAGACATCGGGTGTTCACCCTGTATAGAAGGTGTAACACATGAATGTTTCAGGATTTCTGAATTACCCATCATTTGCAGAAAACGAGTATATTTTTTTTAGGTATTAACCCCTCTATTTAAGATGAAAAGAAGGGAAATGTTGATTGTTAATCATCCCTACCATTTTAAGAAGGCTCCTTGTTAAAATAACCCGAATTTCAAGGATGATTTCGAAACGAACTTGAAATATGAGGGATCTCCTTATTTTCCAAATCACGGTTTTGTAATCGATGAACACTCCTAGAATTTTATTTCGCTGATGTTTTAGCAAAAGACCCCTTCTTTTTACGTATCATGGAGAATTCTAGAAAGTCCCTTTCCCCACGGAATATCAGTTACGTCTACATATTTTGATGTTAATGGAGACAGTCATTGAATGGTAACACAATAATACATTCCCGAACACGAATTTCACTAGTAACTTTAATACTCTTTATTAAGATTCATATGTTTGAAACTGATTTTTGTTTCACTCCTTTTTTCCTCATTAGGCTAACAAGGAAACAATGAACATATCAATATTGGGAAATACGGGGTGTCTCAAAAAAAATACAACCAGATTTTGATCGGCATCATGTTAAAAAGTACTCAAACATTCTCAGTAAAATTTTGTAGGTTATTTTGTAGTTGTATCAACAAAATTTCATGTGATTTTCACAAGAATCTAAGCAGTAACATCGAAGTTATGATCCTTTGGGTAAAACGTAGCAGTTTTCAAAAAACATAAAATCAAAATATCGGGAGAAATCTGAAGGACATGTTAGCAATGTTCACAGGTCTTCTTAGAATAGATATAACGAAATTTTGGGTTTCTGGTGCTTAACCTGAAATAAATACTTGAAGAGGTGAATAAGTATATTACAGTTGTTATTTTCATTAAACACAATGTTGGGTTGTTCCCTAAAACGCATTGTTCATGTCAAATGATTGAAATATAAATGAGATGAAGAAGTAAATCACCAGTTACAAAAAATTTCTTGGAATACTTTCTTCTCCTTCTTGCACTTAAAAGATATTTTGAATGCATATTCATAACATTTTACAAATGAAATATTAATCGAAATTGTGTCAGTGGTGTTTTTTACCAGGAAATTATGAGTTAGAATGACTTTAATGGAAATGTTTTTCGTGGAATGCAGAAGCGACAGGTATACGCTTTTTGCGCACTGGTGCTATTCAACGCGCTCGCCTTGTAACATTTGAAAAATGCTACGTTAATACAAGAAATGCTACGTTAATACAAGAAATGATCACAGCTTTGTAGTTTTAACTTGGATCCTTGTAAAATTCACAAGAAATTGAGGTGATGCTACTATAACATTATCTCATTGAGGATGGTTGAGTACTTTTTACGATATTACTAATCAAAATCAAGTTGCATTTTTGTAAGACACCCCGAATAACAAAAATAGGCTACCTATTATCTATTACATGTTGGGAGAAAATAAAATGATTGGATTGTGTAGACAGATCTCATAAGTTGAATTCTCTTAGAGCAGATTCAGTTAGGAGTAAAATTATATCTGAAAGTGTTCTGGCAAATATCTTATTATATAATGACATGTAATAAATGCGGACATTCATTTTCAACTTGTTCTATTTCAAAGGATAAAATGATAACTTATTATAGGCACGTATACCTAACAGCCAGTTTATGTATTATCACATATAAACTGTGTAATGATATTACCCTACTAATGCCAATATTCTATTTGATATCCCTTTTCGTTCCAATTGAATTAATCTACTTCATGTCTTTATCGTTTTTTAAATAAAACTTCATATGGAGAAATCATAAGAGGAGTGGTTGACCTCGAAATGCAATTACATCCTTATGCTGTAGGGGTTGAAAACATGAGCTGCATTTCTTATTTATTTATTTATTTATTTATTCATTATCTTCTTTTTTAGGGTGATATAGTATGATATACGACCTTCTTCTACATCAAATTAATCAATGAAGTCATATCAAATACAAGTTATGTTTTTCTTAACGCATTCATTCGATTGATTCCATTAAACAGAATTAATAGAGACATCATTCACCTTTGACTTGAAAACAGATCGTAGCCATTCCATTCTTAAAAGCTGGTAAGACATCAACGATAATGATAACCTATAATGTAACGATAATGATAAAAGTGTTCACACCTTAACGATTTTGACAACTATAAAATCGTTGGTTCTGTCCCCCATCTCTTCTGGCTCACAGATATTATCGTTGAGGCTTGTCCTCTAAAAGTCGCTCACCGAGCGATCCCACTAAGACGATAAAATCGTTGAGTGAGGCTCATTACCATAAATCGTTGAGGTATAACCTACAAGGATCTCCGATTTATTTTCCACATAAACAACAGGGGATCGATTTGGCAACAGCATTATTGTTGAGGTCCGACTAGCCCTTTGTAAAAGGAAGGGCGTAAGTCACATCGTAGAATCTTTGATCTTCATGATTCTTGTATGAAATCTTTATCACCTTAGCTAAACCCGCATTAAATAGCATCACCCCTCTCATTACTTGTTTTGAAACAGAAACTTTAAACTTATGTAATATTTATTTCTGGTAAGTTTCGTTGGGATACACTTTATTTCTTTTAAAAAAACCTGTCACACAGCCAAGTAAATATAACATTGACACAGGGGAAAACTGTAATGTCAATGAATACAGCTATCATTTGATTAAACCATGACACATATTAGTCGGTTACATACATTATGCAGTATATATCTATACATATATCTTACATTCAACACCAAAAATAGAATATTTATAACTTCTCAGAAGAAAATGTCATTGCAGCTGCTTTCTATAATATTTTGTTTGTTAATAATGTATTTTAAACGTGATAATTGTTTCAGGAATAATGAGGTACCTGTAGGCCTACCGTTAAAACATACAGAACGTAAAATCAAGTGACAAAATTGGCAACAACTGATTATGTAAGCTTATAGGGTAGTGACGTAGGATTAATTCAATTTCGTTTCTGGCCAGTGATTTTCATTTCTTGTTTTATGAAATCTCTGAACAAAATGGCTGAAGACAGAACAGCAATGGTAAAATGAATTAACTTTGTGTACTTATTTGCATTAGCTATAGATACTTTACTCATTATATCAATTCTCTGATCCAAAAGAAATATGTTGACCCTTTTCACAATCACCGCCACAGAGGGTTAATCTGGACTCGGTCCAAAACGATAGCTACCCACTCAATCTGCACCCAGCCAAATTATGCTACCTTTCATACCGCCAGGAGCTATGTACATTATTTTGTTTCCATGGTTTCTGCAGATGTTCGGGCAGAAAATTCCTGATTTTTCCCCCGCTATCCTACTGTAAAACATACAACGAGGTATCTTGATCTGCATCGAGTACTAGGGATACCTTCCATACTACAGCAAATGCATTCAAAGTGCCAACTCACTCTGCACTCCACCCTCCCCTTGAAGCGGGTCAAGATGTCGGCACTGAGTGCGGATCAAAGTGATGCTGAAACTGTTCATACTACCTTAGGTCTGGATCAAGTCCGAACTCAACCCTCTTTGGCAGTAAATATGAAAGGCTATTAGAGACCAACATTTTTCTAAAGACAAATAAATATGCTGCATTAATGCACTTTATTAACACAAAAGTTGGACTATGGAGTTATATGATGTCATTTATCAAAAAGCATAAGTATAGTGACTCTACAAGTTCCTCTCCTGCTTACCATATCCTTTTTTTGAAATATGATAACTAAAGTTACAGTGACGTCATGAAAGAGTTTCCCCATGAGGTTAGAGTTCGCTATTGAATACATAACCTATACAAATCGTTTCTTTGCAAACTAAGAACAGTTAAAAAGAAAAACGTTTAAAAGAAATAAATATGCATGATCAACATGCTTTAACTACAATATATTGAAATTTAATGAGATATGTTAATACAGTGTACAGTTTTTTTTCTCTCTCTCACACTTATGGCCAGTTATTCTACATTCAGTGTTTATCAAGATATGCTATACACAGTAGACTGAATTTTTCTGTGTCAATTTTTGTACAAGTATTGTTTTATACTACGTCTTTAGCTAATATTGTTCTTTTTTTTTTTTAATCTCTCTCTTTCTCGCATGTAATGCCAGCATTGTTACCATCAACACAAACAAATGTTTATAAACATAATGTCATGTGATCAACACATATAGACATATCTTAGGTAAAATAATTCTTCTTTGTACTGTTTTGTATCAGATTATAAGAGAGAATACACAAGAAATGAATAAATAAATAAGTACACCCTTCTACGATCTCTCTCCAAAATCAAAATTCACTTTCTCTTGTAAACTGGTCAAGCTAAATCATTTTCATAAAACTTTTATTCAATTCAACCATATCACTTATCTTCTCCCAAATATCTATCCATGGTTAAGCTTAATAATGTACCAGCCTAGATATTACATTAGCATGTACATTGTACCATCATAATCAAATTTTGATTTTCTATTTTCCATTTAATTTGAAAGATAGTCGCAAGCTTCACTTCTCTATTATATTTTCAAAGATGTGTTTCAATCTACTCATATACATGATTTAGTTTCCTTTTTTATTATAATTTACACTCATTGGTCTCCTCTTGCCTCTTGAAATAATATGCTGACAACTGCAGAAGCATATAGTAATGATGTTCTGTGTAATGAAGATATTTCTAAGTTTATACAAAAGATCAAGTTCATAACAGTGCAATGCTTTCGGCAATATTTAGCATGAAGATAATGTCTATTACCAAAACTGGAAAGAAATATACATCTTTCAATGTTCAACATGTATGCAAATTACTGAACCCACACTTTGTAATATTATTTTTATATAAAAATTATACAATATAGTGGTTTTCACTATAAAACCCTCTACTCCCTCATGGACTGCAGGGTGAATAGATTGAACGAGTATTGAAAAGTGCATATTACTATGAAATTGCTGAATTACCACACTGATTTAGCTAAGTCTCTTAAGACATTGTATATTTGTATGCTATCTCAAATTAAGCAGAACATTCATGTTACACCCTTGCTGAAATGGTATGGTTCAAAAATCATTCACAAGCAAATACATATTCTTAAAAGATCCAACACCTTTAAAACTAGCTTTCATTTATATAATTTATGACCATATACTTCTTGGACGTGGACTCCACAGAAATGGATGTGGAATGGTGATTCATTTGCTATCTATGGTAACTGGGATTAATGATTTATTGTAAAGTGTGCCAGAAAAGGTCATTACTGTACAGACAATTTATTCCATCTTTTTAAAACAAAAGAGAAAGAAAAGAAAAACACTGTCTGTCTTATATTCATTCGAGACAGGAATGTTTTAAGAGCAGAATTGATCAGTTTTTCTTCTTCAAACACTGGGATGTTTCATTTATTACATTTTTTAAATTAGAAGTCATGTATCCTCTGATATGTAAATAATTATGTGGACAGACACTATGCCAAAAAAAAAGAAAAAAAAAAGAAAATTGATTCCATTATTGTATGGATAGACAGTGATTTAAAAAAAAAGCCAATTCAATAACTTTAATGCTTTTTTCCTTTGAAAAATTCCTGTTCTCAAATGCCATACGGTAGTGCAATGAATAAAACCCTTAATCCATATAGAGATAGATGCATATTCACACACTTTACACACTTATAGCCTACCTAGTTTCAAGCTTACTATGAGTCAGACAATTGCGAAGGTCAGAGGTCAAAGATCAGGAAAAGCATAGATTGTAGAAGTATAGTATTCTGTAGGAAGTACACATAATAAAAACTGTCTAGGTTAAGGAAAGAGTCTATTTTACTGATTCTCTCTTTTTTCTTCATATCATGAATAAAATCTTGAATTTCACTGCCTTTTAGAATAAAAAGAATGCAAAGAAGAAGAAGATTTTTTATCTTCAGAAATGAATAAATGAGATGATGAAATTCTACTTCTCTGTGAGTGTGTCCATACAGTATTTTACAATCTTTTACTTGATCAGGTTTTATTTCAATCATGTTCTGACACTGTCCATATGGAATATTTTTTAGCATAGCAAATTATCTAACACCATACAGCAGGGAATTGCAAATTGCCGTTTGTACAGTGTGATATACCTCAGTTTGTGAAGAATTGTGGCAGGAGGATAAACATGTTATAGACAGAAAAATGTGATTCATCATGATCAAACATGATTAAATTCCATGGTATGGACACACCCACAGACTGATTAGCTGCCCAGTGGAGTGTATTTGTCAATTTTTTGCTACTTCTTTTCCTCTTACTAACAGAGAAATCTTTTGCAAAACAAAGTTAATCATCAAATTATATGAAAATCACTTTTGAACTATCTAGGGTACCAGCTGGTTTTCCTCAATGGTTTTTCTCAAGAAGCCTGAAAGATCCCATACATGAACGTGAAAGTCTCCAAACACTTTGTACAATGAGAAAATTATTTTAAAAACTTGAATAACTTGGCCTTAAATTAGGCAGTAACCTAAAAACTGGCATTCCTGTTCATGTTTTTTACTGTGCACATCTGAAAAAAAAATTATAAATGCTGAATACAGGTAGATATTTCAAAATAAAATATCATTCTGATCAAATCTAATCCACATATTAATACGCATTTATGTTTTATTACAGACTTCTTTGAGGTAATTGTATTAGTGGGCCATGAATTATTGCCAAATCGTCTCAAAGAATCAGTGAAAAATCATCAAAAATCATCACAAACATAATAATTATGAATTATTAAATCGAGCCCAAATAATAGTTATATGCCTGATTATCATACTAATAAACATATTCATAAATTACTGTTTCATATATGGGACTGGAATGAAATATAAATCTTTTACAGCATTTGTGTGTGTATATGTGTATATATATATATATATATATATATATATATATATATATAGCACTCCAAAACTTATCGTTTGTATCTTAGCTGTTTCAATTTGAGCATGCCAACATTGTTTACTGCTCTTCACTCTCAGCAATCACATGATTTTAGATTTAAGAATAGACTGTCTTAAATACTTTCTAAAACTCTTCTTTCAGCCAAATTACTTTGGAAGAATACGAAGGAAACAGCTTTGGTTTGCAAAAGATTTCAAGAAAAATCCTATCAGCGCAAACAGGCACAACCAACCCACAAACATTAACACACCCGCTTATAACCATTCAATAGCCAATGCCACACTAACTTTCTTTCTCTCCTACTCTGTGTCTCCAGCTACACTTTTTTATTTACAAGCATATTTTATATTCTATTACCTCCCTCACTATTTCTCTTTCTCTCTTACTATCTCTTTTTTATAATACAAGCACATATTTCTAACATTATATTTCCTCTTTCTTTCTCTCATACTATCCCTTTCTATATACAAGTATATATCATATCCCTCACTATCCCCTTTTCTCTTGCTATATCATTCTATAACAGAAGTACAGTATTCCATATATTCTATTGCCTCTATTTTTCTCTCCTTCTACATGTACCTCTTTCTCTCCTATCTCTTTCTTTATGCAATTATAGTATTCTATTGTTCCCTTCCTCTCTCTTTCTCTCTTAACTCTTTCTCTCTTAATATTCCTTTATATATATATACACACACACACACACAAGTTTATATTCTCTCATTTTCCCACTTTCATGAATACAACAGGTATGATGGTCTAGTGGATAAGTCAGCACTGTGGCTCACATCATTCATGGTCCGAATTCCTGCCAAGGCGCTGACATCCTTAGGCAAGACATCAATCTAGATTTGCCACTCTCAACCCGGGTGAGGTAAATAGGAACCTTGTTGCACGAAATATGTGGAATTCTTGAGTGCCTTTATGGCATCAGCAAAAACTGGATAATAATATACTTTGTGAGGAAATCTGGATCGAATGTAAGCTTTATAAATGGACATATTATTACATTGATTTCCCTTTTTGTCTTCCTATTGTCCCCTCTACAAGTATTTCTCACTTCTCTCTCAGCTAGCTGCAGGTATGTCTCTCTCTCTCTCTCACTATGTCTGTTTTTATCCACCTATCTCTTTCTTTCATTATACCCCCCCCCCCCTGTCCATGCATGCAAGATAAATGCCATTTCCAATTTTCTCTCACTCTTTCTTAATACAAGTGCATTAAATATACATGAGCTATTCATGTGATGACCCCTACTAATTGAAATACATCTGTCTTATTATATTAGGAAATCACGACAGATTGGGTTAGTACAGACATGTACCCGATTTGGCTAATAAATTGTCAATATTCTTAAAAAAACATATGACTCCCCCCACATAGCTAATAATAGCGCATTTCACATACTCCTAAAATAGGAAGTATGAGAGGCATATCACATAGAGCCTTAACACTGTGAGAATATCAAGTAATATTATAATCAAATCCTTTTTTGGGTCATAATCCCCTTATAATAAGCCCCCTCACACCCTAAAAAAAAACCATGAATGCATATGTGAGCTTTTTCTTCCATGATAACACTACACTAGTAGCTTTCACAATGAAGGATGCCCTTTTACACAATGAATATTGATATTTTCCTTAACATGTGGGGGGAGGGGGTTAGACCCCCCCCCCCCCTCCTTGCATGTAATAGATGAATATATAATATTACAATTATGGTGGTAATTTGTCTATCCCTTTCTATCCTAGGTCCATGCTTTAAATTGCTTTATTTAAGTCAATGCCATAAACAAGTGACTGAATTCATGTGTATCAAAAACAATCCCTTTGCATGCAGCCAATGGAAGTATATCCCTGATTTTAAGAACCATAAGGTCAGCTAAGAAGGTCATTAACTCATGTATTTTCACGAAGAGCTAACACCCTTCTGGCTCTCAACAGATGATGCGCTATATAATCCCCTAAAACTTGGCTCTCCAAAGAATCGAATAGTACACAATTCTTGAAATACTCTTGTTTTCCTTATTCCTGTACTACATGAGGTAGACAATGGCTTTTTAGATGATAGTAAGTGAAGATAGAATGAGGGAAAATGACAGAACAGAAAGAATGAAGAAAAGATGGGATCAGAGGGATGACATGCATATCACACCCTTTCGAGACAATTAACCACATTTTGTGGTTTGGCTCTATAACTTTTGATTCAGAGCTCTATAAAATATACCAGATGCATGAGTAGAAAGAGCTAAATTTTCTGCACACCCTTATGTCCATTGTTGTCGCATGACCATATTGCGTTTGATGCCAGGAATTTAAAAAATGAGAATAAGCTTCAAGATCCTTCAATTGGCAACAAATCGAGAGGTTCAAAATCATTGTTATTTTTGTCAAAATGTCAATTTTTTCAACTTTTCGACAAAATTACCAATCATGTACTGTATATTGTTTTCAAAGACATTACACCTTATTAGAAACATGTAGCACCAAAAAAAAAAAATTATTGTTGCCAATTTGAAGAACAAAATGAGATCATTTAATAGCCCTTAAATAATTCCTGTCCTGAAAGGGTTAAGAACATACCGCAAAGCATGTTTACACTCTACTCTCTCTGACATACAAGGAATTTACACTATATTTTCATTCCTCCAAGGAGTCATGCCACTGATTACTCAATTTTTTTTTAGAGAGTAAAAAATAAAGTGCTACATCAATGTTTGGAAGGGCTACGTTATAGCATTTTTTCAGAATGTTATATCTTACTGTTGATATTATGGTCTTCAATAGACAAACAGGATATCCCTAGTAGCTAATCATAAATCACATTCCTGCAAAGTCCACGTTCCGAAGCAATAAAAGGTAAAGCACATCCCTCAAACCATGAAGTTGGTCACACTGAGAAAGATCAGGTATAATACCACCATGCCCCTCAAAAAAAAAAAAATAGAGAGAGTAAACTAACAAAGATCATTTGTTCCGTCTTCAAAAGTTCAATATCATGTAAAAAAAAATCTATGAGTAGTTGAGAAGAGGTAACTTTCTTTTCCCAACTGAAGCACCAAAATAAAGAGAACTTAAAAATAAAATTCTATACTCAAATGCTATGAGAACCAGCTCAAAGGGAAAACAGGACATCAAAAATATAATTTAAAAGGGAAAGTCTACTCTGGCATCAAGTTGGCTTTATATATTTAAAAAAAAAACATAAACATGAGAAAAACAGTCAATGAAAGTTGAGGAAAATCTTATAATAGATGATAGTAAGGTTATTTATCTCAAAATTTGCCAGCTCTGTGATGCAACTTTCAGACAACTCTCACATTAGCTCTGTACCGTAAAACAGGGTAAATAGCAACATAACCCTAGGTGTTTTGACTTAGTTTTTAATCTCCAGAAGTGACGCCAGCCCTTTTCATTTTCATTTATTTTATGCATTATAAGTTATATTATGATAAGGGTCTACTTCAACACTAGGAAAAAATATTTTGTCAGGAAGCTTTTCGAACTTTTTCCTTTTCACCCTGGTGTTCCCATTCACCGTTTTACAGTACTTCACATTTCATGAATTTCATTCTTTTTTTCGGAAAAAAATATTTCATTAAAAATGTGACCTGGATAAATTATTTGACATCCCCCTTCTATGAAAAAGATATTTTCTATCAGAAACATGAAAATGGAAATTAATGGCATTTTTAGTACAAAGCAAATGGGAAAGGTGCTCAAAAGTTAGATCACAGATTTGCCACTTTACGTTTGATCAATGACAACTTTAAAAATTATTAACTCTCTTCTAATCAGATTTTCCTCAAACTTTTAAAAATGGGTTTCTATAAATTTTCTGCTTCTATTTTATCTTATTTTGGGGACTCTTATTTCAAAACCAAATTAAGATCAGGATAGACTTCCCCTATGAGTTGTTTGCTCCCTGCAATTAGGCTGTTACAGCCATGCAGTTTTAATGGCAGTAACATTCTTATCGCTGGTATCTGACATAGCCGTTGTTTTGAAATATTTTTTTCACCTGTGCACTGAACATCAGCATGAAATCTGTACCACTGAGTTATGAATCAATTCCTCCATATGTATTCACAAATGTATCTTATCACTAACTCAGTTGTCTTTGTTATGCACCTAAGAATCAAGAACACATGTATGAAACCACAAAATCAAAATGTTATTTACGCTCACATGCTAGGAAACATAGAATAGGTTGCCTAATGCATCCAATAAAAATATGCATTCATGATGCTTTGTTTGATAAGAGAGTCAAACTTGTTCAAAAGAGTATAACTGACCGTTTAGATGCAGTTTTGACTTCAAAGTAACATGCCCTTTCCATAGAACTCCAGCCCTGGTTACTTTTGTTCAATTTAGAAACAATTTCCTTGTTTCATGACATTCATACTGAAAAAGGGGCAGACATCACTACTCTAATGAATACTTACAAATGATTGCAAATTGTGTGAATTTAGAATATTTGATCTTTTCAAAGAAACACCTAAAAAGGGATGAGGAAGAATGTGGGAGGAGGTAGGTCTTTCAGTCTTCTTTTCATATTCCCTCCCCCCCCCCTTCCTTTTCTTACATTTCCTTGTCTATCTTTTATTATTTTGCCATTTATTATTTTATCTCATTATCTAGCCAACAAACTTAAAAAGTAAAATGCTTGGATAGCAGAGATCAGGCCAATCAAGTTTGAAAATAAGTCCCATATGCTCATATCTCTGTTGGTAATATTTGATGCATGGCATATTCAGCAAGATTTCATAGCTTAGTTCATCAAAAAATCACTTTTGCTGCATGATAAACTAACAAAGATGACTTCTAGACACTTTCTTTTGAAATGCAGCTGAACTTGACATGACCATCCAAAAGAAAAGAAGACACAACATACAGGTACATGTAATGAGGGAGATACAGACAATACAAAGTAAAATGACTTAGAGAATTTTTCGGTTCACAGTACCCGGGCATTGAGGCTGTTGCACAGTAACAAGACATTTTCAAGGTAACTTAGCAGATAATAATCTTATATTCATTCACACATAATCTGATAATTATACACTTTGATATTTTTTGTTTTTACATGAACTTCTGTGAAGAAGTATTGCATTCTTCTAATAATTGTTTTAATAAATAAATATCTTTATCTCCATTATAATTACAATATACAACCAATTTGCATTCTTTTGTCTATAATACAGATTATAAATAATTCATATCATGTATATTCATTGATAGCCACAAATTATTTGCACAATGACTTCTAATTGGTCAAGGGATAACTCTAGGGGTGGGCTTTATCCACCTCATTAATAATCATCCACTCCAATGACCAACGAATGTATTTTCAGGAATAAAAAAAGGTAACATGTTGATAAAAATAATTAAAAACCCTACAGGGAATTCTACAAAAAATTAGGTTCAAGTACAAGTACGCTATCTACTGTAATAGCACATTTCAAATGATTTTATAATGATATAATGATGCACATGAACATAACTATGATACTGATGTAAAAAAAAAGCTTCTTAATTCCCACAGCTTCTGCAACTGTTTACAGCACAAAGTCTTGCATCATTTATGACTTCCTTTCATTAACTTCCTCTATAATAACCACTCAAAGACAATAAGAATGCTTCTTAATGGAAAATTATTCTTATGAATAATATATGATGCCACAACCATGTGTACTGATCTGCGTAGCAGAGCTGCGTACATTTGCACTAGCCTGTGCTCGCGGGCCACAACCTTGTATAGTAGCCTCCGTAGCGGTGAGCGGTGCCACATACATACATTGTTTGTTCGCGCTTAAGCACCCCAAATCTAAACCTGGCACAGGGGGGGATTAGTGGCTGGCACAATAGGGATTAGCAATGTGGCACTGGGGTTGGTACATGGGGGCAGATTAAGGGTTAATACAGTGAATTATGGATGACTGATACCAGCCAGATGTATATATACTAGTATTTGAATACCATAATACAACCATATTTTTACTCTTTGATCTGAATGTGCTCTCAATATGATCCCTGGATAAAGACTCCCAATAATATATGTTTCTGAATCAATCTCTCATTAGAAAAGCTTTCATATTTTTTAAATTGATAGTTTTTGACTTAGACTTTCACAAACAATTTCTTTACACACTTTAGGAATGAAATCAGGCCCCCCTCCCCCTCCCCCTCCCCCCCCCCCCAAGAAAAAAAATTGTTGGTAATCAGGCCTGCAACATTTCCTGCTATTAAACAGAACCCTTTGCTTTTACAAAAAATCAGCAACCATTTCATCATGTCTTGTCAAAAAATTCTGCATAATTGCAGGTTTCTTAAAAATGAACATGCTTGATTTCTGATTGATTTCTGATTAATTCTACACACAGCAGAAATCCTTCCTACAAAGTGACTCTTTTCCTTTCATAAAAATGCAATATATTAACAAACCGATGACTGGACTCAGCTACAGTTTCTATGTGTTTCTATGTGTTTCTATTGAATAAAATGGATTTTAACAAAGATTAAATGTGAAGTCAACCTCACTGAGTATAATGTACATTGTATATTTTTCATAATTTATAAAATCTAACAAGCAATAATGTGTCCAAAGTATTATTCAATTCATATTCTATAAAGCCAGTGTGTGTCTAAAATTAGGTTAGTAAATTAATTTGGCTTATAATATAGTTCCATAAAATGATTACATATGTATATTCACTTAAGATACTTTGACAAACAAGTACAGCTACTTTTTCTCCTTATGCCTTAATGAAATGTTTCAATTGAATATGATTTATTAGTTTTCTTCCATAAATACAATTACTGAAGAAATAAAAAAGACCTCTTCCATGTCAATAAAATAGTTCTTCAAAATGATATTCTCATTTCCCTATCATTTCATTTCAATGCATGCATAATTAAAATGTCTCATGATTGTCACTTATATATTCATCTTCCCTGGCAAAGTATAAAATGCAGAGAGGAGGTGGCAGTACTTGAAACACAAATATCATTGCTAGCTGTCTTTTCAAGCAGAAATTTGAAGCACATTTTTGTTACTTTTACATAATACATAGTTAAGAAAATAAATTTTAACAGAGTTTAGAAAGCTTTGTCTTACCCCAGAATGATTTTTTCCTCATGAGGCATATTCTAGAGCTAAATGTGAACAAACATATTTGTGATATTGAACAAGATTTTTTTTTAAAGAAATACCCAACACCATAATTCATAAACGCCTTTTCATTCTGCCTTTCAAAGTGTTCATGTACAATAATGTAAATTAAGCTGCCTCAAGTCCAATACTCCTCATTTATATTCATACCATCTTTATGTTAAATGTTATATAACATGTCATAACACATGGAGTCTTCTATCAACCTTATCCCTACACTTTGGTAGTCAATGTGACAAAATATTTCACACGGTGTATAATGACACCACAGCACAGACCATTAACATCTTGCCTTAAATTGTGACTCTATGCTCATAGCCTTCATGTTACACTTGACTTTCATCTACATCAAACCTGATCGCAACAAGACACTTTGGTGTAAGCGCTTGCCTCATGCTGATAATCGAACAGCTCACGTCACCAAAACGGTCAGTCGTGGAGGCATGGTGTCAAAATCAGCAACTGGTAACAAGCACCAGAGTTGAACACCTGCCTTATCAACAATGAATTCAGTGTTATGCTTCATTGGTGTCATACTGCAGTCTCATGGTTTTCTTTTAGCCTTTGGTGCTGCTCATGACCTGGAAGTGGGGAAAAACATATAGAAAAAGAAAGAAAAACAAATTACAAATTTATAAAATGATAATAACAATAATGATAATAATAAGAAGTAACATTTGCAGAGAGCTTCAGACTATGTTTCTATGCCCATTACATATCATTACTATTACCCCTGGTAATTGGATTCAGTTGCTATTGTGCACATATAGTGCACACTCTCCACTCCAATGCGGAGCATTCCAGCTGAGCACTATTTTAAATCCAACCACAAAACATTCGCATCCTTAGGATACCCATTAAACACCTGGGTGGAGAGAAGCAATGTAGATAGAATGCCTTGCTTGATGACATAAGTGCCTATACGTACACATCAGGTCACCTGAAGTCTCCAGATTGTAATATAGCAACTGCACAAGACTAATTCAGTGTCTTAGTTTCACATACGATAAGTTCACAGTTTTTAGCTTGATAAAGAAACACATTCCAAGATAGAGACTTGGTCCAAAGCTGAAAATATAAACTAAAAATGATAAGGCTGTAGTCTTCCATCTGAAACATACATTTAGCTTGATGTACAATAAGTTCTCAACCCGTTACTTGAGATAATGATTTAATGAAGGATAATGTCCCAGTCTAAGGATTGAGTTATAAACTCAATGTACTGTCACTTAAAGGAGAATGAAACCCTGAGGAAAAATCATTTCTAATGAAAAGAGAGGATAGAGAGAAGCAACTTAAAAAAAGTTCCATCAAAATCGGTTAAGAAATGAGAAAGTTATGAAAGTTTGAAAAGTCTCAATTTATTTTCTATGGCGATCCTCAAATTGGTAATGTTGCTTCAAAATGACAGGTTTAGTAGGACAACTCTCCATATGTTTTGTACACAAAATTTCATATTTTCCCTATTATCTATCAAGGTGCAGCTTGTCTCCTTCTTAGCTTTTGACACAACATATGTTGAGTTCACAAAAAGACAAGCATCATTTTTAGAGATAAAGGAGAAAATATGAAATTTTGTGTAGAAAACACATTGAGAGTTGTCCTACTCTACCTGTCACTTTGAAGCAACATTGCCAATTTGAGGATCGCCATAGAAAGTAAATTGAGACTTTTCAAACTTTCATAACTTTCTCATTTCTTAACCGAATTTGATGGAACTGTTTTTTTAATTACTTCTCTCTATCCTCTCTTATTAAAATGGATTTTTCCCAGGGTTTCATTCCCCTTTAAGTTATTAACTTAAAATCGGGCGTTAACTCTTAACTTATAGTATATACAGTATATCACTGCACTTTTTATGTGGTTTTTTTTTTATTGATCTTGTTCTATTCATGCCGATCTTTTTTAATTGTTTGTAAATATTGTGATTATATTTTGATTGAATAAAACACAGGAAAAAAAAAGAAGAAGAAGAGAAAAAAAAAGAAGAAGAAAAAAGTAACTAACTTAAAGTACTGGTGATATTAAAGTTCTGAGTCTATGGCTTGAAATAATGATCACTGTAAGATACAAGTCGGTAGCTAGAGCTACATGTATAAACTCAATGTACTGTGGCGGAAGTTAGCAACTCAGTTTAAGTTGAGGCTTGAGATAAGAGCTAAACATACTGTTCCTGAAGTCACAAAGTTAAAGTAAGATACATTAGGTTCTGAGTCTGATGTTTCAAATAATGATAAACAATGTCCATGTATGTGGATTGAAATACAAACTCAATGTACTGTGGCTGAGTTATTACATGTAACTTAAGGTAA
>CM046842.1:278318-295783 GCA_025618425.1 Heliocidaris tuberculata
CATTTCTGAAAGATCTGATTTTTTTCTTGAGTTTTTCCTAAAATGCAATTTTTCCCTGCAGTTTTCCCTGCTGTTTTTCCTGTAGTTTCGCCACCAGAACTCTAGTTTATCCTCAAAGAAAAGGATGTAGGGATGAGGTGGGTGAGGGTGGGGTCGGGAATGGGATCTGACAGATACTGATGCCATTGATGAACTCCCATACAGACCATGCTTCGATCGGGGAAATAACAAAGAGTGGAAACGATCGACCAAACAATGAAGGGAATAAAAAATGACCAAGACAGACATTAAGTCCAACCTTTTCAATACATCCCGCCTTCTCTCCAGCCACCTCAGTCGGTCATGATAAAAACTCTGATAAAAATGAGAAACTAGAAGAAAAACGCTAGAAGATCAAAATAAAATAACAAACAACTGAAAAGAGGATAAGTAGAGGTACCCACAAAGCCATTTTTAAGCATTAGAATGAGATTGTTTCTTAATTTAAAAACACATTTGGCATTTACAACATTGATTAGGTTGAGATGATAATGTCAAATCCATGCTCAGGACAGCTAGACATCTGTCCAAGCAGCCGCGTCTTCCTTACTTTCGAGATAGCTTGCCAGCTCTGTATCCTCGGCCTTCAGGGCTTGGATACGAGGCGTGTTTCCTTGGTAGTCGGTGATTGTGAGGGCGGCCCCTGCTTCAACCAGCATGGCACATATGGTTCTTCTCATGTACCAAGCAGCCTTGTGGAGTGCTGTCTGCTGCTTCTCAACGTCGGTAGAGTCCAGTAAGCTCTTGGGACCTACAAATAAAATAACAGCGCAAGGATTTCATAAAAGCAATGTAAAAAATAAAACATTCTGGACTTATTTAGTGCCTAATAAATCTAGATGTCTCCAACTACTTTACAGATACATTATTACCCCGGTCAACAGATTCAGGCTTGTCCCTGCATACAATCTCCACTCCCTGGGAGCATTCCAGCCAAGCACATTTTTCACAGATGTTCACAATAATTTGGACACCATGCAGTGCATGACTGTTTCCTGGTTACAAAGATATGTGAAAGATGAATATGGCTTCCTAAAATGTGTTTCCTTTTGTTAAAAGTTGCAATTTTATTGGCCACTTCACTTAAATTGAATTAAATGTTAAAATATCACATTATAAAGAACTTTTTAATTGAAATAAAAATGATAAGTTTTTGATATTTCATTCTGAGTTTTTAAATAAGATGAAAACTAATAAGATGAAAAACTAAATTCAAAAATTAAATTCGTGTTAAGAAATATTTAAACACTTATTGATTTAAGTTTACTCACCATGCTCTATTAAGTATTGAACGATCTCTTTGTGACCAAAGCGTGCTGCATGATGTAAGCTTGTCATCCCGTGCTGGTCAGACGTCTCTAAATTGGCACCCTTCCGGTGAAGTTCTGCATATTTCAGAGGGTCCCCTCGTTTTGATACATCAATCAACACTGTCAAAAATAGAATGAAAAATAAAATTGTTTGTATAGCCCATTACACAGGGGGCCTATCGGTAATGTGGTGTAGTGTTGGATAAGTCTTCCATTTGTTCCAACACACAAGACTACTCAAATATCATTTTTAGAAATTAATGACTAGGTAGGGCCTTTTTGTTTTTTGCAAGTCCTACAATAACTTGCTGTCCATAAGGAATTTTTAGTACATTCCAAGAAAAAGGCATTTAGGATTTTAGGAGGAGAATAATAATAATAATATAGATTTATTAAGCGCACTTTCTGTCACTTAAGGCTCTACAATATTGCTTTTAACAAAACAGAATTAACATGAATAGGCTACATAAGTCAAAGCTTAAAAGAAAAATAAAAATAACTTGATTAAATACATGTACCAAAAAAAAATAAATTAATAACTACAGCTCGGGAAAAAATTATTAGACCAAGCTCTTTTTCATAAGGATTTCATTGTTGTGAAAGTTATATTGCTCATTTAACTTGTCCAATCATCTTAATTGTCACTTACATCAATGAAAAACATATAAAGACAAGTTTACCTTTCTATTCTGTATTTTTCTTTGCTTCTTCCTCATGAATATAATTATCATTGTGCTTTATTTGTGTTTTTAAGCTTTGCAAATGATAATTAATAGTAACAGCACAGTGTATCTGTTTCTTCAAGATGATTTTGGCTAACAATTCAGGTTTCCCCCTATTTTCAATATAACTTCTATCGAACCTAGAATCAGCTTATTGTCTTATTTTCCACCAATATTAATGGCATACCCTTTGTTCTTTATAGTGGCAGCCATTCGCCTTGGCATACTCACTATGAGATGCTGACATTTCTCCATTGTCACTTCAGCCAATTCTTGCTTTAAGAAATGAAAGAGTTCCTTCTCGTTGGCAGCCTCGTGCTCAACCATCTTTTCTTTGATGTTCTTTTAGGCTGCAATTTGGTAGTTCCAAACCGTTTGTGTTTCTGTTTGATGTAATGCATCGCAGTTTTAGAAACACTGAGCTTTGCGACAACTTCTCTCTCCATAAAACCCTCCTTTAGCAGAATGAGGATGGAGGCCTTCTTTCATTCATCAGATACTTTTGATTTGACATGTTTTCTACTTCTTGGTTACTTGCATAAAAATTATAGGATCATATGCAATTCTCACTTTTGAATGAAAACCTGGTTTGTAAATACTATCAGCTTTGCTTGAAGAAATAAAAACATCTAAGAACAAATGCCATTGAGTACTGAACATTAAGATGAAATGGCAGGTCTCTCCTTCAAAAGAATGCACAAATTGAATTTTTCTGTATAATTGAATTCATGTAATTAAAATTCGGTTGGCATCCTATCTGATTTTAACCCAACTGAGAATCTTTGAAATGTATTCAAAGATAGGATGCAGGAACACAAGCCAGCCATTACAAGAGAAGTTCAACCCTTTCAGTTCTTAAAGCAAGAATTGGTAGTAATGCCAATAGGGGGAATGCCACTTCTCCTAGAGAGCATGCCAAGGCAAATTGGCTGCCACTATTAAGAACAAAGGGTATGCCATTAATATCGATGGAAAATAAGACAATGAGCTGATTCTAAGTCCGGTATAGAAACGCAAAATACTGAAAATAGGGGGGAACCTGAATTGTTAGCCAAATGCAGCTAAAAGGAACAGATACACTGTACTGTTACTATTAATTATCTTTTCCAAAGCTTAAAAACACAAATAAAGCTCACTAATTATATTTATGTGGAAGAAGGAAAGAAAAACTCAGAATAGGAAGGTAAACTTGTCTTGTTATGTTTTTCATTGATGTAAGTAACAATTAAGATGATTAGAGAAGATAAATGAACAATATAACTTTCACAACACAGAAATCCTTATGGAAAAGAGCTTGGTCTAATAATTTTTTCCCGAGCTGTATGTGTGAACAGAACTGTTATAAGTTGATTTGAAAAGATTCTAGACTATGAATGTTTCTAATGCTACAGAGTGGTTTGTTCCACAGAAGTGGTGCCATATGTCCAAAAGCTCTATCTCCACAGAGAGAAGTTCGGATTCGAGGGACAATGAGCATGGTAGAGGCAGATGAGTGAAGTGAATATGGACACTGCTCTTTGACAAGGAGAACTGGAGAACTGGAAACTAATGATATTTTAGTGCACAACAACTTGGAAAGTTGTCCATTAATACATCATAGACAAACAAATAATTCATCAATTCAAGATGACTTCCAAACATTCCTAACTTTCTTATTGTTCATCTTATTTCGTTCAAACTGTAACCACTCTTTTCCTCTGATTTTTCTTTATTTAACCAATTCCATTTCTTACTAAGGTTATATTGCCCAATGATTTTAACTTACTTTTGTTAAGAGGATCTAAGTGAGCTGTGTCCGAGACACCCACGATGATATCTCTCTTGGGTGGCTTTGGTGAATTTGAAGTATGCGTAATGATGGCTTCACAACTAGAAAAAGAACATAATATTAAATCACAAAATTTACTTGTTGGTCACTACTGCATGGTTGTACATGTATATCTTTAGTAACAATTGGAATCCTAACTTTGGGAATTATTTCCTGGCTTGGACTGGGCAGGTGATTTCAAACCTTTTGTGCCATCAGTTATTTGAATAACTGTCATAGCAAACTTCCATGTAATGAAATCCTGATTTAAAATGCTTGTTTCAAATGTTAATAGTCTTCGCGAATATCATACATATTTCTGTTTCAGGACACAGAACATAGCAATTATTAGTCCAAACAAAGTGTCCAACACTGATCTTCTTGGGATTTGTTGCCCATGAAACAGAAGGCGATAAGTTGTTCTCACAAAATTTAATTCATGAGATATACATGTATAACCAAATGTTACAGAGTATATATATCACATAGCATTTTAGTGTCTCCTTTTAGTAATGTTTCATTTTTATCTTGCAATCCAGAATGCTCTGAATTACAAATTATACATGAGCAGAAAGTGCAAAAATTGTGGGAAAATTGGAGTCCATTTCTGTTGCAGTACACTGTGCCATTCATGAATAAGAGAGATTTAATAAAAATAGTCATTAAAGTCTCTAAATTTGCAACGCTAGGTGAAATTTAAAATCACTGTTTGTGTACAAATTGGCAATTTCTTTCTTGATTTTTAAAAAATTTTCATTCACATTGGTTCATTTGATATACATTTTGATTCCTTTAAACTATGAAATGGTGGAAAATATAAATAATTAGTGCTGATTTGAGGAGGAAAAGCTTATTCATTTAGACCTTTATATATAACACTCCAAACTGCTATGGGACATACATGATTTCATCACATATTGAATGTCAAAATAATTTGCATAACCATATGATCATAAAGAACAACGATCATGTTTCATGACAGTCAAACAGCAATTGCATTCTTCAACATGACATTTAACCCTAGCATTTTAGTCAACTTCAAACTTTGTTTTGTTAAAAATTCACAAGACAAATACACTTTGAGCTATAATAACTGAATGATAAAATACATGCAATGAAAATATTTGACTTAATGGATACACACACACACAATAAGTGAATAAAACATGAGAGAATGTAGAACAATCAGATGGACAGAAATACATCTTTTACTTATATGATAAAGGCTACAGATTTTCATTGAATAACCAACCATCTTGTATTAAAAGCCTAAGATGTGCTAAGATTCTCATACCTGGACATCAAGAAGCATGCACACAGGGGAAGATTCACGATTTTGTAAAAGGGTGGGAGCACAGTTTTTAAAATCTGACATGCAAAAATCTGTTTTAAAAAAATTAAAAATAAAAAAGGTTATCACAATTTTGGGGTGTTTGTTTACTCAACAAAAACAAAAAAATCTCAAAAGCAAAAAAAAAAATAAAAACAGTTTTTGAGGTGCCTTTTTGGATTGATTGTTGTTGTTTTTTTGTTTGTTTGTTGTTGTCTTTTTTTTTTTTGGGGGGGGGGGGGGGTGGGGTTGGGTTGGGGGTGGTGGGTAATTAAGGTATGGCTATCAGGTTTGAAAAATGGGAGATGGCATGGGCTGGTTATGCCCACCCCCTTAAATCAACCAGTGCATGCCCAGACCAAATACATATTTTGTTAGTAACTCTATATACCAGACTAGTCACACTGCAACTACTATAAGAGAAGCATGCACTTATAAGTTTTCAAAGTAATTAAAAAAAAAAACATAAGTGAAAACATGAAATATCAATCACGATAACTCACAAGCTATCAAAATTATCAAGCTGTAATTTGGGCATAATTACATGGAAGTAGAAGGATGTGGAACAAATTAGCAATAAGTCATTATTGGGTAGCTTAGCAAAACGTTGTGGCATGAAAAGAGGCGTCCGGAACAAAAATGCATTCAAAATCATAATTTCATTCTATATCATTAAGCCATAGAGTGAGTAAAAATATCTCTACTGCCTTAATTAGGCTAAATATTACCAAAACTGTCATTACATATGTCAAAATACAACTTTTTATTCTCTGCTATCACTATTAAACAATTTTGCCATTCGTGTTCCGGACTCCATTTTGCCAAAATTTCTTTTGGGAAGCCAGGTGTTGCCTAAAATGTTTATTCATTCATAAAATATTTACCGTCTTTGTCAAAAATTTCATATTTAAAGTATTTCAAGAAATGTCCTTTAAGTAACTACCAATATATTTCACATCTTCTGACAAATACAATTTGTTACACCTAGTACAAAATTATGGACACCTAACAGATTATGATAATTTTTGTTTTCACATGAAACAAGATTAAGCAATGGGAGAATACACACACACTGCCTTCACTATAGTACCCAGTAATGTCATTGTTACTGGTACTAGCAAGGAGGCTTAAAGAACATCTATCTACATGTATGAGTGGGTGTTACACAGCCCATCACACAGTATACGATCTGACTGCAATCTGATTTTCCAAGAAATTGCAATTACATCAGATATTGAAATTTAAACAATCATAATCTTCTTGACTGAGATTCTGAATAACAATTTCAATACTACATGTACAATTGAAATTTTAGTGCACTGTAAGCCTTCTATTTTGAATAAAGGCCAAATCAGCTTAAAATTGTAGATAATCACACGACAGGTCTGACATCACTATGATTCGGAGCCGATTTGGATTTCCGTCATACACGGAAGCCTGCGACCCCCTAATATTTTTATTTCAATATTCATAAGACTATTCAGAACCTCAATAATTATTTTACATGTTTGAATATTCAAATCAAACGCTATTGCAAATTATTCCAAAATCAGATAGTAGTCAGATCGTATAGTGTGTGGTGGGTATTAGACTACAGTAGTATACAAGTGTTCACAATAATTAGACAAGTTTATCAAACAAATACCTGTGATGGGGGGGGGGGGGGGGGGGGTGTTACATACATGATAGACTATACATGTAGGTGTTCACAATAAATTAAATACACAGGCTTTGGGGTGAAGCTTGTTACATGTAAGACCACAGTTCACAATATTATTATTAAAGAAGTACCTTTGTGAAGGGAGAGAGTGTGCGCCGTCCTCGCTATCGTAACCAGTAAACTCATTGTTACTGGCACTAGCAAGGAGGCTAACATCTATCCCTTGGGTTATCTCCTCAACACTGTCACTTCATGGATGCAATGAAGGTAAGAGGGAGGAGGAGGAAGGAGTGGAAAATATGGATTAATGGATGGATGAAAGGATGTAAAGAAGAAGAGAGAAGATTGTGGGTAAAAAAAAAATATTTTGTCAGATTTATGGTGAGGAAATGAGGGAAGAGAGAAAGGGAAGTAAGGACAGAGCAAGAGAGAGAGAGAGAGACAAAATAGTAAAATGACACATGACATATTACAGAATGACAGAGGGATAGATGAGGGATACAGGTAAAAAAGTAGATAAGGAGAAAAGAAAGGGGGATAGATGAGGGATACAGGTAAAAAAGTAGATAAGGAGAAAAGAAAGGAGTAGAACAGAAAGTAAGCCATACATGTAGAAACAGAGATAGCGGCTCTGACACAAATATGCAAAACAGAAGGAGAAAAAGAAGTATGAAGAGAAACGGAGATAAAGTAAAACAATAGGGTAGACAGACAGAAAGGATCATGCATAAGAAGAGAAAAGTAGAAATAGATCAAAAAAGATCAGCAATTTCCAGAGAGAAGAAAATCCACGAAAAAAATAATTTAAGGAAAAGGAATTGCCCAACACAAAAATTAGAAATGAGATGAACAGGATAAAAAAGGTGAGGAGATAAATTAGAAAAAGGCAAACAAAATGAGTTTAGATTCAAATTAAAAAATCAAAAGCATATCAATGAGTTATTAAAATGTTACATGAAATAGAATTAATCATTCCATGGAATTCATTAATAAGAAATAAATTGAAACCAAGTTAGATGAAAATGAAAAAGGTGGATCTCAAATGTTAAAATGGATGGTCAATTAATCTTCCTTCTTTTTTACAATAAAAATTTGTGTGGTAGCATTTATATACATTCATGCTTACAGAACATGGTCCCTTTTTACTACAATTTCTCTTAAGACAATACTTGACTGGATACTTTGGAAGTTTACTCCCAGTAAAAGACATATGGTATAACCATTCCTGACATATTCACTGTACTGACACCACGACTCCCCCACTCATTTCAACACACAAAACAGCTAAAATATAATTTTCAAAATATATGACTAGGTATAATCTTTTCGTTTTCATAAGATGTATGTTATATCAATATGATATCCATAACATATTTGAGTATGCCACAAGGAAAAAGGCACTTGGGGGAAAACCAGTAATTAATACTTTAGTCTACAACAAATGAGTTGTCCCAAAATGTGTCACAGTCAAATGACTTACACATGTATTTTTTTTGCCAATTCTGAGATTCCAGTATATGTATAGTGATTACAGATTAGGATTCAAAATACATTTTAGTTCCTTCACAATGAGATAAAATCAATGTTTTTTACATAAATTGTCACATCTTTATTATTATTATTTGTCCGATTTCATTTAAATTTCTTTTTCAATCTGTTTCCCCAATTGAACTGAAAATGAACAGTGTATTTCCTGTGAAGGCTCTTGACTCTCAAATAAATAGTGGGTTTGATCCTTGTTCGGTGCTTACATTCTAGGACAAGAAAAGTTGTTTTATCCACATTTGCCCCTCTCCAACCAGGGTACCTGGCAATGCTGGGGTTATAATAATTGCAGGTTCCTCACGCAGAACAGTATAAACTGATGGGGTTAGCCTAGGTAAATAACATTCTTATTATTATCATACCATAATAATATATCATCATTTTCTTTCATCCAATTACACTCAAAAGAAAGGTTGGATTGCCCTTTATAATCCCCTTTAAAAAAAAAGGTGGAGTCGCAACTGTTACCTTCTTGACTGGATCAGCTGACCAGTCTGAGGCACCTTGAGGTTTGTCCCAACAATGGTTGGCGAGGGCGTCCTATTTCCCGGACCTTCTTGGACCAGGAGGTCCGGCATTGACCCAGACTTGCTCTCTGGGGACAGACTCGAGGGTTTTGTCCTCTCTGGATCTAGGACGTAGAGGTCGTCTGATGAGATGTCTGTGATGTAGTGGAGATGCTCCTGGAGACGGTCTATCCTAAAGAAGCGATCAGCTGTCGTTGCTAGAATGATGGTGATGATAATGATAATAATATTAATAATAATAATAAAAATAATAATAGTAATAAAAAATAGGAACAATAATAATTATAATAATAATAATAATAATAATAATAAATTTACATGTGACATGAAGGTGAATCCTTTTATCTCAGCCTATTGTTCAGATTCGCCTTAACCCACATTCACTTTCGCCTTAATGCCTTTATTCTGTCACAATTTCTATTGTGATGGAATAAACGGCATTGTTAGGATTCGCTTTAAGGTAGGGGATATGCTTATAATAATAATAGTAATAGTAGTACAACTACTACTACTACTACTACTACTACTAATAATAATAATAATAATAATAATGATAATAATAATAATAATAATATTAATAATAATTATACTTGCAGTACTTGCCAAAATTAAAAGAACATGGCTGAAATGAACAAATTCAGTTTTTAACAATATTTGAATATCTTACTCTTTATTATAGCAACTTCTGGCTGAAACAGTTCAAAATAATCATTGTAGGTACATGAACATCCTGAAGAACTGATTAGCTGTCAAATACTAACAGTCATTTACATCTAAGATGGAGTGACTATAAGCTACACACTTTGTTTTCACTAGAAAGTCATATAATTCAATGATTTAGCCAAACTTTCTTCAGTTTATCTTAGTTTTATGAATTCTGAAGTTAAATTGTTGAGAAAGTTATGACAAACAAATATTAGTAATATAATATTGACTGGCCTTGATGGGGATATCAGAATATATTGCCCACAACAGAATCATATAGCCCCGAGTCGAAAACGAGGGCAATATAGTTTTTTCAAGGGCAATATTTGTGATATTCACCTAAAGTACAGCCAGCCAATATTATTATTATTATCTATATCATCTATATGCCTATTTTGTAACAATTACAAACACGTCTGTTTGCCTGTCAGTCCTTCTAAAGCTCGGATTTCAGGTTATTCATACTGGTACAGTATGTAATCTGGGCCAAGCAATTGTTATGTAAATTGTTACCACGCTTATCCATTGTTTAAGCCTTTGTACACTTTAACGTGTACACAATGCTGTGCGTATACTGTGCTTTGCTTCTATTGCGTTGCTTCTCAAACCAGACCGGATTTCGTGAATATTGCCCCAGCTTAATTTACACACAAACTCAATGGGAAAACCCAGAAGAGTAAAAAATATGGTGTAATATTGCCTGCTGGGAAATCAGAGAACGCAAAATATGGAAAATCATTGCCACAGAAAACAACCTCGTACAGGTAATAATGTAGCATATTATTATGTCAAAATCAATGGCTGTCAAAAATCTTGTTTGACCAAATGAACAGGCAATGGCTGCTGGGGCAGGGGGTTATTATGAATATTACTATTGTTATTATTACTATCATGATTACACTTACAATCAAGAAAACACCATGTTGGTGAGAGGCTTGATGCCGATCCGTTGGCACTAGAATCCTGAAGAATGTAGACTTCAAGCAGTCTATCGATGTGAGCTCTGATCTGTTGCAGATTACTGTCTGAGTCTACTACAATGATACCCAATGGCACGGCTGTAATGGACAAATATGCCATGAGCCATTTAATGGTGACCAATCACTCTAAAATATCATTCAGTTTCATTCAAGTCAATAATGGTTTTATTTCAACAATGCTTTGCAGCTCAAGGCTGCATTGTGCACGTTCACAATAACAATAATAATAATAATAATAATAATAATTAACATTTATATAGCGCTTAATTTACATATTATTCTAAGCGCTTAAGGTGATTTGGTAACTTTGTAGAGGCTTGATAAAATCTGAGCTGCCTGGCCTTACATGCTATCAGTGTATAAAATATGGTGTACAAATAAAGCCCAGGACAAAAAAAAGCACTTCAAAATCATTATGTGCTTCACAAAAGTAAACATGCAAGTGACAGGAAATGCCAGACTCATTTTCCCCCATAGACTCAGTGTTAGACTAAAGCATATGGCCATACGCTTTTGTAAATGGGAGTATTCAGTCATAGATATCTTAATAATAGCATTATATATTTGAAAACCTTTCTATGCCTGGCTATTTATTCATCCTTCTGAACATCATTATACAAAACAGATATCAAAATTCAACAATTTATGAAATCAAGCCTCCACAAAGTTACTGAATCCCTTTAACAAACTTAAAGATAAAGTAAACAAACAACTTATGAAGCAAAACATTAGCAATAAAAATCATTAGAAGAACAACATAAATAGAAATACAGCATATAATATCAGACAAAGTCATAAGATTAAATATAATTATGAAATTATACATAGACATAACTATGAATTCGGAATTACAACCTGATTATACATATTAACTAAATTGTGGGATTACAGTGTGAATTAGAGATAGGTCTTCAATCTGGTTTTAAATGTGGCAAGTGTTGGGGAGTCATGGATAAATAGAGGCAGATTGTTCCAGAGTTCCAAAATATATATTTCACATAACATCATATTGTTAACAATTGCATTCAAAATGACATAAATTTGAGAATACCATTATTACAATGTATGTACTGTAACAATTCCTTTATTTTGTTCACTACCTATACACAAAATATAAGAGAGAAATATACACTACAGAAACACTTTCCAAAGGAAACCCCCCCCCCCCCCCAAAAAAAAAAAAAAATGTGGACTTTATAGACAGGTATTTTTCTAATACAAATGGTTGCTAAAGCAGGTTTGCCTGTATCTTGGGGGTAATTAACTGAGTGGGTAGTTACATGTAGTTGTCCAGACTCCAGAGGGTAGTTTCAGGAGTAGGTTAAGGGAGTACGACCTACATAGAGAAAGAAATAGTAAAGATGGGCATACTCACAAGCTTTCTTCAGCTTCTCTTTGTCATAGTTGAGTCTCTCATAGTCATGCATACTTATTCTACTAACTTGAATCCTCAGCCGATCGTTGGATAGTGGTGCACTGAAATGATATGATTGACAGATTTACAGATTACATATCGTAAAGTAGGAAACAACTCATTCATTCTACACATTAGCACCTCAATCTGTCAAATGTATTGGTGTCTTCTTTCCACCTCCATAGGCTTTCCACATACAGTAAATGTGTGCATACACACTGAATAAGTGGTTTCTGCAATATAGCCATCACTTCTATTAGGCACCATTCATGGTACATTGATATTGTTGCCAGGGGTCCAACATAACACCTTTGATGCTACAAATGTAACAACAACTGTGGAGAACTTTGGCAAAAAATTATATGACATATATGTGACCCATCACGTCAAAATGAGACAGAAGTCGCATTTTTTGAAATTTCATTTTATTATTTATTATTATTCTCCATTTCATAAGCTTTAATTTGGTATATAGTTCAACTCTAGAGAGTGAGTATTAGTGGAGATAATAGCTTTTGAAACTTGAATATAGTAGGACTCTGGAAAAACATTTCTTCGAGAAAAGCGCTTCCAAAGTTTGACTTCCGTTTTGCCGACATGCAGCATTTTCCGTTTGGAATGTCAACTAGATTTGGAAAAAGTCCTTAGCAACCGTTTATTAATTTGAATAAAACTTAGTCCTTATGTTTCTTTAGGATCTCTTCTCATGAAAACATGACTTTTAACGCTTTAAGGGGTAGAAAATCAAGTAGTTTCACGGCACTGAAAAAGCTTCCCGCATCGACTTCGTGCTTTTTCATTGAGCCGTTCCTATACATTGTATGCCGGTATGCTCTTCTTTATTTTCTCCATAAAGGGTTTAATAACCTAGCTTTAGTCAAAATTTTTATAAGTCTGTCATTTGTGCGGGGAAATTTTCAGCTTATAGTTCAAACTTTAAGAGGTTCTCATTTCATTTTATTTTTTCTAATTTAATCATGTAAACTTGATTTCTTTCAATGTCATTTGCTTTCTTTTTCCAAGCCTGGATTCGATTGTCGCAAAGTGATTAAAGCCTGGTAAAATTACTGAATAGACGAATCTTTACCAACCATGATATTGACGGAGATCGTTGATGTCTGATTAAGCTAACTTATTTACTCTTCGTCTTGTGAAAGAGCAATAGAATTCGCCACTTTTGGAAGCTTAAGAATTAACACACGATTATTGATTTTTCTCTCTCTTCTTCTATATCACGCACCTGTATTACAATCTCGACAGAGTTCTCTTTCTTTCTTTTGAAAGCTAACTGTCCTTTCTTCTCGATTTTTGAAGGAGCTAGATAACTTCCCGCTTTCTAAAAAAACCCACCAAGATTAACACTCCCTGATGAGACAATTATTGTTTGAAAGTGATCTTCTCTCCGCTCTAGTTCACTCACGCACTTGTTTCATAATCTCAACACAGGTCCTTCTCTTTCTGGTTAAAAGCTAACTTTCTTTTCTTTTTAGCTTTTAAACGAATTAGAGAATTGGCCGCTCATTACCATCATGTTAACTAGCGGGATGAACATGATGAAGATAAACTGCGTCTTAGCTTGAAAGTCATCGTTCCTCTTCGCTCTATAGTCAACTCGAGCTTTAAAACAAATCAGGCACTTGTTTCAGTATCGCAACCAAGGGCCTTTTTTTCTGGTTAAAAAGCTAACTTTCTTTTATTTTCGACTGTTAGAAGAGTTACAGAATTGGCTGCTTATTATCATAATGTTCAACAGCGGGATGAAGATAAACTGCTTCTTAGCGCCGCTCTAGTTAACTAGAGCTTTTTAAAAAAATTGCTTTTTTGGTCAAATTAACGCCCTGACAATTCTCTCTCTCCTTCTAAATCACACACCTGTATCATAATTTCGACAGTTCTTCTTAATTCCGTTTTGAAAGCTAACTTTCTTTTCTGTTTGTTCTTTATTTTTTTAGCAGATTAAACAACGATGGGTTTAAAACAGCTTTATAATAAAGAAATATTTTTACCCTGCTCTAGTTCATTCTACCTTTGAAACAGTGTATACAATCTTCTGGTTTCTAAAAGCTGAATTTCTTTCTTTTCGCCATGTTAATGAGGTATAGAATTCGTCCCTTTCAAAGAACAAGGATTACGTCATCTCCTCCGTGAGACGATTATTGATTTTTTTGTCTCTCTCCCTCATTGTCCTTCTAAATCATGCGCTTGTTTCATAATCTCGACACAGATCCTATGCTTGGTTCTGCCTGGTTACAAAGTTAAATTTCTTTTCTTTTCGGCTTTTAAACAAAATAGAAAATGGGCCGCTTATCATGCTTATTATCATCATTTTAAACAGCAACTTAATTTTAAACTGCAACTTAACTTCAAAGTCATCGTTTCTCCCTGCTCTGTTAACTCGAACTTTAAAAATAATCATGCACTTATGTCATAATCTCGACACAGGTCCTTTTCTTTCTAATTAAAAAGCTAATTTTCTTTTCTTTCGGCTTTTAAACGAATAAGAGAATTAGCCGTTAATTATCATCATGTTAACTGGCGGTATGAACAAGATGAAGATAAACTGCATCTTAGCTTGAAAGTCATCGTTTCTCTCCGCTCTAGTTAACTCGAGCTTTAAAACAAATCAAGCACTTGTTTCATTTTCTCAACCAAGGGCTTTTTCTTTTTGGTTAAAAAGCTAATTTTCTTTTCTTTTCGACTGTTAAAAGAGTTACAGAACTGGCCGCTTATTATCCTCATTCTAACTAGCGGGATGAACATGATGAAGATAAACTGCGTCCTCACGAGCTTGAAAATCATCGTTTCTCTCCGCTCTAGTTAACTCGAGCTTCAAAACAAATCAGGCACTTGTTTCATTTTTGCAACCAAGGGCTTTTTCTTTCTGGTTAAAAAGCTAATTTTCTTTTCTTTTCGACTGTTAAAAGAGTTAAGAATTTGCCGCTTATTATCCTGATGTTCAACAGCGGGATGAAGATAAACTGCTTCTTATAGCGCCGCTTTATAGTTAACGAGAGCTTTAAAAATGTAATGATAACTGCTTTTTGTAAAAATTAACGCCCAGACAATTCTCTCTCTCCTAAATCTTTCACCTGTATCATGATTTCAAAAGTTCTTCTTAATTCTGTTTTGAAAGCTAACTTTCTTTTCTGTTCGGCTTTTAAAGGAATAAGAGAACTGGCCGCTTATTATCATCATGTTAACTGGTGGTATGAACATGATGAAGATAAACTGCGTCTTAGCTTGAAAGTCATCGTTTCTGTCCGCTCTGTTAACTCGAGCTTCAAAACAAATCAGGCACTTGTTTCATTATCCCAAAAATGAAACTTTTCTTTATAGTTAAAAAGCTAATTTTCTTTTCTTTTCGGCTGATAAAAGAGTTACAGAGTTTGCCGCTTATTATCCTGATGTTCAACAGCGGGATGAAGATAAACTGCTTCTTATAGCGCCGCTCCATAGTTAACTAGAGCTTTAAAAAAGTAATGATAACTGCTTTTTGTAAAAATTAACGCCCAGACAATTCTCTCTCTCCTTCTAAATCTTTCACCTGTATCATGATTTCAACAGTTCTTCTTAACTCTGTTTTGAAAGCTAACTTTCTTTTCTGTTCGGCTTTTAAAGGAATAAGAGAACTGGCCGCTTATTATCCTCATTCTACGTTCTAACTGGCGGGATGAACATGATGAAGATAAACTGTGTCTTAGCTTGAAAATCATCGTTTCTCTCCGCTCTAGTTAACTCAAGCTTTAAAGCAAATCAGGCACTTGTTTCATTATCGCAAAAAAGAGCCTTTTCTTTCTGGTTTAAAAGCTAATGTTCTTTTCTTTTCGACTGTTAAAAGAGTTACAGAATTGGCCGCTTATTATCCTCATTCTAACTAGCGGGATGTACATGATGAAGATAAACTGCGTCTTCATGAGCTTGAAAATCATCGTTTCTCTCCGCTCTAGTTAACTCGAGCTTTAAAAGAAATCAGGCACTTGTTTCCAGGGGCGGCGCTACAGGGGGGGGGCAGAGGTGGCGACCGCCCCCCTTATGATTTTTCAAGTAGTGAAAAAAGAAAAAAAAAGAAGAAAAAAGAAGAAAAGGAGGAAGAAAAGGGAAGAAAAGGAAAGAAAGAAGAAAGAGGAGTATTAAAAAGAGAGGTCTGAAACATATAACTCTATATTACCCCTGTTATTTAATGGAAAAAAAATATGACGTCATCTTTAGGTCGTCTTGCCCCTCCTATCAAAATACCCTGGCGCCGCCCCTGCTTGTTTCATTTTCGCAACCAAGGGCCTTTTCTTTTTGGTTAAAAAGCTAATTTTCTTTTCTTTTCGACTGTTAAAAGAGTTACAGAAGTTACAGAAGTTACAGAAGTTACAGTTGTCAGAATTTTCAGAATGTCTCATTCTAACTAGCGGGATGAACATGATAAAGATAAACTGCGTCTTCATGAGCTTGAAAATCATCGTTTCTCTCCGCTCTAGTTAACTCGAGCTTTAACTCTTACTGTGCCAAGGGGTTTAGCTCTCTTCAAAATTTTACCAAAATGTGATCAATGCTTACTTTTCAAATGTCTGCACTTCATTAACCATCTGTTATTTCACAAAATATTGTGTACAAAACTTGTAGGAAATTTATTACCATTTCTTATGATACCAAACATAACTTTACCCAACTTTATGCATAAGAATGACTGAAAATTACATTTGAGTTTCTTTTTTTTCCATTATATTTTGGTTTATCATTTGTTTACTATTGTTTAATGTTGAAATAAGGTAATATCTTTTTAAAAATCTGGAATTTTCTCTGAAATTTTCTATGGTAGCATATAATTGTAGTCATATATTTAGAATGCTTGATTTATGCTCAAAATTTTGATATACATTGACCTGTATATACCTTTCCTGTGGTCGAGCAATTGGTGAATGAAAATGACAAGTCTATCTGTCACATATACGTGCCATCGGCACTGAAAGAGTTAAAACAAAATCAGGCACTTGTTTCATTTTCGCAACCAAGGGCCTTTTCTTTTTGGTTAAAAAGCTAATTTTCTTTTCTTTTCGACTGTTAAAAGAGTTACAGAATTGGCCCGCTTATTATCGTCATTCTAACTAGTGGGAAGAACATGATGAAGATAAACTGCGACTTAGCTTGAAAGTAATCTTTTCACTCCGCTCTAGTAAGCTCGAGCTTTAAAAAAATTGTATACAATCTACTGGTTTCTAAAAGCTAAATTTCTTTTCTTTTCGCCATGTTATAAAAAGGTATAGAATTCTCCCCTTTCAAAGAACAAGGATTAAGTCACCTCCTGCGCGAGACGATTATTGATTTTTTCTCTCTCTCTCTCTCTCATTGTTCTTCCAAATCACGCGCTTGTTTCATAATCTCGACACGAGTCTTTTCTGTCTATTTGGTTAAAAGCCCAACCTTCTTTTCTTTTC